>JAPVLO010002031.1:0-107783 GCA_027257055.1 Cephalopachus bancanus
GACTCATGACCTTCAGGGACCCAGCTCTGTGACATCGACCAGTTCCTCCTCCTCTGTGTTCTTCCCTGTAGCTGATTCTCTTGCATAATCCCTGAGCCAGTGCTTGAGTCCTCACAGTGACCTGATGGTAAGAGCTGTGAGTGGAGACCTAATGGAGTGTCCTGTGTCCTCTCACAGAGGATCCAGGGGACAGACTTCGTTATCTCTCCTGTCCCAACCCCACAACAAGATCTGAATGGTGGGCTGGGTCAGATGAAGTCAGAATCCATGAGAAGGTGTGTGTCCTGGGTGCTGGGGTCTGTGTCCCCAGCTTAACGCTCACTCTTTTTTTTCTTTTGAGTCGGAGTTTCTCTCCGCCACCCAGGCTGGAGTGCAGTGGCAAGCTCACGGCCACCCCATCGTTGACCTGCTAGGCTCCTGCAATCCTTCCATCTCAGCCTTCCAAGTAGCTAGAACTACAGGCATGCACTACCACACCTGGGTAATTTTTTGAGTTATTATAGAGATGAGGTCTTGCCAAGTTGCCCGGGCTGGTCTCAATCCCACAGGCTCAGGCAATCCATCTCAATCCACAGGTTCAGGCAATCCTCTGGCCTCAGGCTTCGAAAGTGCTGGGATTACAGATTGAGCCACAGAGCCCAGTCAACTCTCATTGTTTTTTACAAATACATTTATTCGGTGTATATACATTTGGCTATTCAGTCTCATGTCCCTAAATCTTTAGATCTCTCTGTGCAGCTCATGAGAAGTAAGAATGAGTATAATGAGGGCTGTCTGAGTAGGGTGGGTGTGTTTCACATGGTGATTTTATTCACCAAAGGTTGTTTTTGTTTTGTTTTGTTTTTTTAGTTGAAGTGTCACTCTGTCACCCTGGCTGGAGTACAGTGGTATGCTCACGGCCACCACAACCTTGACCTGCTGGGCTCAGGTGATCCTTCTGCCTCAGTCTTCCAAGTAGCTGGAACTACAGGCATCTGCCAACACACCCAGCTAGATTTTTGATTCATTGTAGAGATGAGGTTTCACCAAGTTATCCAGGTTGATCTCGAACCTGTGGGCTCAGGTAATCCTCTCACCTCGGCCTCCCAAATTGCTAGGATTATAGGTGTGAGCCACCATGCCTGGCCTCCATCAACTGTTTTTTAAATATTGTGGTAAAAATATACCCAAATTAAAATTTAACCACTTTTAAGTATACGATTAAATGAAATCAACTAAGCCGGGCTCGGTGGCTCAGCCTGTAATCCCGCGCCTTTGGAAGCTGAGGTGAGTGGATTGCCTGAGACCGTGGGTTCGAGACCCGCCTGGGCAGCAAGACCTCATCTCTACAATAAATCAAAAAATCAGCCGGGCATGGTAGCGCATGCCTGTAATTCCGGCTACTCGGAAGGCTGAGGCGGAAGGATCGCCGGAGCCCAGCAGGTCGAGGCTGCGGTGGCCAGGAGCGGCCACTGCACTCCAGTCTGGGCGACAGAGTGAGACTCCAACTCAAAAAATAAATAAATAAATAAATGAAATCAACTACATTCACAATGTTAAACAACCACTATCTTTTTTCAGGAACAATGGTGCATGCCTGTAATAATCTAGCACTTTAGGAGGCCAAGGCAAAAGGATCACTTAACCCCAGGAGCTTGAGACTATCCCAGGCAACATAGCAAGACTCTGTATCTACAAAAATAAAAATAGCTGAATTGTCTGAGTCCAGGGGTTTGAGACCAGGCTGGGCAACTTGGCAAAACCTCATCTATACAATCAATCTTAAAAATAGCCAGGCATGGTGGTGCACATCAGCCGTTCTAGCTACTTGGAAGGCTGAGGCAGAAGGATCATCTGAGCCCAGCGGGTCGAGGCTGCGGTGGCCATGAATGTGCCACTGCACTCCAACCTGGGTGACAGAGTGAGATTCAGACTCAAAAAAAAAAAGAAGCTAGATGTGGTGGTACACACCTGAAGACTTAGCTACTCAAGAGGCTGAGGCAGGAGGATCACTTGAGCCCAGGAGCTCAAGGCTACAGTGAGCTATTATCATGCTATTGTATTCCAATAAGATTCTGTCTCAAAAAAAGGATAAAGGTTTAAATAGACATTTCTCCAAAAAAGATATACAAATAGTCATTAAGCATGTGAAAAGACACTCAACATCATTAGTCATTGGGAAAATGCAAATACAAAAACACAATGAGATACCACATCATATCTACAATAATGGCTATCACCCTATTAAAATGTTAAGTAGCAAATGTTGTCATTATGTGGAGAATTTGGAATTCTCATACCTCACTCACTGGTGGTGCAGTCATTGTGGGAAACAGTTTGGCTGTTCCTAAAATCTAAAAGTAGAATTATCATATGAAACAGCGATTGCACTCCTAGATATGTACCCCCAAAATTGAAAACAAGGACTCAAACAGATCCTTGCATGGAGATGTTTGCTGTAGCATTAATCACAGTAGGTACAATGTGGAACCAGCCCAAGTATTCATCAACAGATAAAAGAATAAACAAACATGGTAAATACACACAACAGATTGTTAATCTGTCATTTAAAAAGATGAAGCTCAAGCCGGGCTCTGTGGCTCAGCCTGTAATCCCGTGCCTTTGGGAGGCTGAGGTGAGTGGATTGCCTGAGCCCACGGGTTCGAGACCCGCCTGGGCAGCGAGACCTCATCTCTACAATAAATCAAAAAATCAGCTGGGCGTGGTAGCGCATGCCTGTAATTCCGGCTACTTGGAAGGCTGAGGCGGAAGGATCGCCGGAGCCCAGCAGGTTGAGGCTGCGGTGGCCGGGAGCGGCCACTGCACTCCAGTCTGGGCGACAGAGTGAGACTCCAACTCAAAAAAAAAAAAAAAAAAGATGAAGCTCTGATACATGCTGCAATATGGATGGACCTTAGAAACAAAATGCTAAGTGAAATAAACCAGAATCAAAAGGACATATGTGTATGATTCCATTTATATGAAATACCACTAACAGGTAAATTCACAGAGAGAGGAGGTAGACTAGAGATTATCAAGGCCTGGAGTAAAGAGCAATGTGAAGTTATTGTTTAAAGGATACAAAATTGATGCTTGGGATGATTCAAGTTTTCTGGTAGCAATAGTAATGATGGTTATTTAAGATTGTGAATATAGTTAATTTCATCTAATTGTACACTTAAAAATCATTAAAATAACACATTTATTGCAATTGCTTAAAGTCTTTGGTGAAGCCGGGTATGGTGGCTCATGCCTATAATCCCAGCATTTTAGGTGGCAGAGGCGAGAGGATTGCCTGAGTCCAGGGGTTTGAGACCAGCCTGGGCAACTTGAAGATATCTCGTTTCTACAATAAATCAAAAAAATTAGCCAGGCGTGGTGATGCACGCTTATGGTTCCAGCTGCATGGAAGGCTGAGGTAGAAGAATCGCCTGAGCCCAGCAGATTGAGGGTGCAGGGGCTGTGAGCGTGCCACTGCACTCCAGCCTGAGTGAGAGTGAGACTCCAACTAAAAAAAAAGTGTCTTTGATAAAAGCAAAAATGCTATGCAGAACACACCCACCCTGCTCAGATAGCCCTCATTATACTCATGTGGAGACTCCTCATGAACTTCTGCACAGAGAGATTCAAGGATTTAGGGACATGACACTGAACAGCCAGCTGCAGATGCACAAAATAAATGTGTTTGCAAAGATACTGAGAGTTAAACTGAGACACAGACCTCAGCACCCCAGGACACACACCATCCTGTGAATTTTGACTTTATCTGACCTGGCCCACCATTTAGATATTGTTATAGGGTTGGGATGGGGGAAAATAATGAAGCGTGACACTCTGTGAGAGGACACAAGACCTTCCATTAGGTCACTACACACAGCTCTAACTGTTGGGGCATTGTGAGGATGACTCAAGCAGGGGCTCAGCATTCACACAAGAGAATCAGCTACAGGGAGGTACATAGAGCCGGAGAAGCCAGTCGACAAGCCCAACCTGGGTCCCTGCAGGTCCTTGAGAGAGCCACCCCCTTGAGAGAGCCACCCCCCATGGTCCTGCCTCCTGGGGTTTCCTCCCTGGTGACAAATCAGGGTCCCTCATTCTCAAGCCTATCCCCATTTGATCCTTCCTTCCTCATAGGGATCAGGGCTCAGGACAAAAGGCAGAGACTAGTGAGGCCAGAGATGGTAAGGGTCCAGCGATCCCAGGGACAGTGCCTGGAATGGGAACAGGTGGGGCCACGGGGACAAGATGGTGCAGAATAGAGACCCAGGAATGGGCAGGAGAGAAGAGGAGGACAGAGTCTCTGTGGGTGCAGCCCAGGGTGGGACTGTGAGTGTGAAGCCATCTCAGCAGGTGAGGCCAGGCCCTGATGAGCAGGAGGGGAGGCAGCTCCTACTCCTCCTTCTATGAACTAGTGTTTGTATCCCCCACAATTGTTGAAGGCATAATCCCTAATATGATGGTATTTTGTCCTCCTAATTACCTTTGGGAGGTAATTAGAATAAGGCTAGGTCATAAAGATGGGGCCTCCTGTTGGAATAATGCCCTTATACAAAGAGGAAGAGATACAGGAGAATGATATCTCTCCCTCTCTCTCTCTTTCTCTCCCCAACCCATCTTCACTCTCCACCATGTGAGGATATAGCAAGGAAGCTGTTGTCTATAAGAGAGCCCTCCCCAGGACTAAGTCAGCCAGAACCTTCACCTTAGACTTTGCAGAAGCCTCTAGAACTGTGAGAAATAAATTTTTATTTTTTAAGCCACCCAGGCTATGGCATTTGTCATAGCAGCCCAAGTGAAACTGTCCAATTAAACATTATGAAATTAATCGGTGGCTCACCCTGTAATCCTGCGCCTTTGGGAGGCTGAGGTGAGTGGATTGCCTGAGCCCGAGGGTTCGAGACCCACCTGGGCAGGCGAGACCTCATCTCTACAATAAATCAAAAAATTAGCCAGGCGTGGTAGTGTGCGCCTGTAGTTCCAGCTACGTGGAAGGCTGAGGCAGAAAGATTGCCGGAGCCCAGCAGGTGGAGGCTGCAGTGGCCAGGAGTGGCCACTGCACTCCAGTCTGGGCGACAGAGTGAGACTCCAACTCAAAAAAAAAAATTAATTCGGGGGGGGGGACAAAAACCTGTCAAGCTTGCATCACATTCGGCATTAATCATGAGATCTGTTTGCTCTCTGCCCTGCTTCCTCCTGGTGGTCTGGTGTCTATTGCCTCAGAGTCATGAGGTCCTGTTATAAGATTACAGTTCTCCTTACATGCTACATAGATAACAACTTGAGAATTATAAAATGTTGAGTTTTACCTTTCAGATATTCTTTCAGGTCCTGCATACCATTGAAACTACTGACATCAGTTGGTTTGAAGGACCCCATGGGCAGCTGACTCACCAAAGACTGCAGTTAGCTCATCCTGCATCTTATCCCCTTACCCTGACCAACCCACAACCCTAATTTCCCTACCTCTTGCCCTCCAGAATCCCCTTAAAAATCCCAGCCCAGAACTTCTCCAGGAGATGGATTTGGGGGTCCCTTTCCACCACCTTGCTGTAAACTCTTTCTCAGCTGCATACCCTGCTGCATTGGTGGAATTGATCTGTCATTGCACAGCAAGCATATGGATTGTTGGTTCTATAACACAAGGACATGAATACATCACCTGACCTGGAGTTTTGAATGAAATTCTTTAGAGTCTCTCTATTAGTCTCTTTCTCCTCTTAGTAGCGCCAGAGGACCCCAAAATTTTAAACCCAAAATGGATGGGTTTAAAGCAAACAGGCACTAATTCCAGGAGGTCACACTGTGACTGAGAGGTGGTCACTATAAGTTTGAAAGCAAATGCCTGACAGCCAGTTTAAAGGAAGCAGCTGGAAAGTGGGGAGAGAGATGCTTCTAAGTTTTATCTCCCCCCATCAGCTGGAGCCATTTGTGTTGGGTGTGGTATTGGAAACTATGTCAGTGTGACTGAGCCCTGCTGCTGGTATGAGAAAGTCAAGCTTGCATTTTAAAAATGGAGGTCGAGGCAACATAAGGTTATAAGCACTCACTATATTCAGGAACACAGAGTGTGTGATATTGTGTCCTCAGAGGCAGGTCCCCTGTTCTAGTCCCCAGGGAGTCAGAAGCGAAGTTACCTGGCTCTTCCTTCCCCCTCTGCTCCCCTTACACTGACCATTCCCTCCTGGCCCTCCTTCTTCCCAGATCACCACCCAGCACTCAGCATTAGACATCAGTGCCCTCAGGAGCATGCACAGTGTGACCTACTGCAGACAAATGCAAACTGACAGAAGGTCACAAAAGTCTGCATCTGGGGACTTCTGATTGTGAAATAGAAAGAATAATGGACTTGGAGCCACAGATACTGGGACTCACAGAGCTGAAACACGATGGAGCTTTGACATAATATGTGCATGACTGCATGTGAAATGTTGACATCTTGATGTCGAACAAAACACGCAGCCTTGCGTGGAGCCTCTGTCGCCTACACTTTGCTCACTGTCCACCAGAGGGCGGCAGAGTCCCCCAGCCCGGAGCCTTCCCAGGGGCTGCTGACCACCCTCAGCAAGGCGCACGGCCCAGCAGAGTCTGACCCTCACCGGCCTCACTTCAGGCTATGTCCGCCCCCCTCTTGAAATTCTCCCCATGGACACTGTCAGCTCTTCCCTCCAGTCAGGCTTCCCTCTCTGAGGCCTGTGCCTCTGCAGGAGGCTCTGCCTTCCACACTGCCTCCTCCCTGGGTTCAGCCAGAAGGGCTCTTGCCCAGGGGAGCTCCAGGACATGCTCCGACCACACTGAGAATGTTCCCTTCATAACTTCTCTCTGTGATCATTCCTGTTTCTGTGATGACTCACTACATGTTCCCCCTCAGCTCCGTGCATCCTGTTCACATGGATGTCCCAGGCCAAACCCAGGGTTGACACACAGCAGGGGCTCCATGAGTGCTCACAGGGGGTGACAGGATCAATCAGACACAGTGTGACCCACCCACGGGCCCCTGGACACTCAGCGCCGTGTGTGAAGAACATTCACAGGTGCCATGGAAGATGTGACTACTGTCCCCATTCTCCCACAGAAGGGGCCTCGTCCTTCATGAAGTTGGAAGGGAGGACAGAACTCTACAGTGTGGATGGGGGGAGGGATGAGCTCCTTTAGTTCTTAGAACACGGCCCAACCCCACCCACCCCTCAGCTGTGAGCAACTTCCCCCCAGAGGGGCTCTCTGGCACTGCCTATCCTTCCTCTACACAGAGGGGTTTGACAGGCTCCAAAACTCTGGATGCCAGATCCAAAGCTGTGACAACATGGGGAGGGCTGAGCCTCGCCTGCTGAAAGTAAGACAGGACAAGTATCTTTGGCCCTGAGCACCTGCTCTGACCCACAATGCTCCCTCCTGGGTCTCACAGAGCTGCACTGTTCAGGATCCCTCTACAGCTCCCACTCCCTCCTTCCTGTACTACCCATGGGAAAAGTGGGATGACCACTGCATGGGGGACAGAGGATAGGGTCACCTAGGACAGTCAGGGAGAACAGGATAGGCCTGAGCCACAGCTCAGCCAACAGACCCCAGGGAACAAGAGAGTGGCTGAGACCCGTCTCTGGTGACCACGGGGCCCATAGCTCCCCATTGACCAACCAGCACAGGCTTCTTCCCAGGACACATGAGAGACTCATACTGCACACTCCCAGGGGGGGCAATTCCCTCTAGGATATCTGAGTCCTGAATCTCTCTGTCTTTGAAAGCTATGGCCAGGCTAGACCCAAGGGAGAGAGAGAGAGGGTCCCTGTAACTAGTCATCACTCAACTTGCCTGATGCATGGTGAGGACGAGAACCTGTGACAGGGTCCAGTTAGAGCTCCCAGGTCCTGCTCTGAAGGAAAAAGCCAGAGCATTGCTTGAGTCCAGGAATTCGAGACCAGATTGGGCAACATAATGAGACCTCACATCTACACAAAATCAAAACATGAGCTGGGTATGGTGGCGTTTGCCTATAGTCCCAGCTACATGGGAGAGTGAGGCAGAAAGATCACTTAAGCCCAGGAGGTCGAGGTTGTGGTCACTAATGTTAAGAAAATCCTGACTGGTCGGGCGCGGTGGCTCACGCCAGTAATCGCAGCACTTTGGGAGGTTGAGGCAAGAGGATTGCCTGAGCCCAGGGGTCCGAGATCAGCCTGGGCAACATGGCAAGACCTCATCTCTACAATAAATACATAAAATTAGCTGGGTATGATAGCATTCCTGTAGTTCTGACAACTTGGAAAACTGAGGCAGAAAGATGCCTGAGCCCAGAAGGTCGAGACTGCGGTGGCGGTGACCATGCCACTGCACTCCAACCTGGGCAACAGAGTGAGACTCCAACTCAAAAGAAAAAGAAAACCCTGACTAATGTTAAGAACACCCTGGCAAATAGAGCCGGGGAAGGCTATGAAGAGAGGGTTTTCACATTTGTATTCCTGATAATGAAAAAGACTCTACAAAAAATCATAATCTTC
Organism: Cephalopachus bancanus; assembly: GCA_027257055.1. NCBI lineage: Eukaryota > Metazoa > Chordata > Mammalia > Primates > Tarsiidae > Cephalopachus > Cephalopachus bancanus. The sequence goes on from JAPVLO010002031.1 coordinate 8,469, forward strand.
AACCAAGGCCATTCCAAATTTTAAAATTCTTGTTAAATGAAAGCAAAAATGTCTTCAAAATTGTTAGCATACACATTTGGCTCCTTGGTCAGACAGTTTATATTTGTTTCCAATAAATATTTTAACATGTCAGGTCTGACACAAAGGTTGTATAACCATAAACACAGCCTAAGACAGAATTATTTTTATTTATGTAATTTTTAAATAAATAAGACTAGCTTAATATTATTGGTAATAAAACAACTGTAGCTTCTAAGTTGTTGGCAAATATTTATGTATGTGTATATATATATTTTTTTCATTTTATTTTGAGACAGAGTCTTATTCTGTCACTCAGGCTATAGTGCAGTAGCATGATCTCTGTTCACCACAGCCTCAACCTCCTGGACTGAAGTGATCCTCCTGTCTCAGCCTCTTGCATATCTGGGACTACAGGTATATGCTATTACACCTGGCTATTTTTCTACTTTTTTTTTTTGAGTTGTAGTCTCACTCTGTCACCCAGGCTGGAGTGCAGTGGCATGCTCACGGTCACCGCAGCCTTGATCTGCTAGGCCCAGGCGATCCTTCCGCCTCAGCCTTCCAAGTAGTTGGAACTACAGGCGTGTGCCACCACACCTGGATAAGTTTTTGACTTATTGTAGATATGAGGTCTCGCCATGTTGCCCAGGTTGATCTCGAACCCCTGGACTCAGGCAATCCTCTCGCCTCAGCTTCCCAAAGTGCTGGGATTACTGGCGTGAGCCACCGCGCCTGACCAGTCAGGATTTTCTTAACATTAGTGACCACTACCTCGACCTCCTGGGCTTAAGTGATCTTTCTGCCTCACTCTCCCATGTAGCTGGGACTATAGGCAAACGCCACCATACCCAGCTCATGTTTTGATTTTGTGTAGATGTGAGGTCTCATTATGTTGCCCAATCTGGTCTCGAATTCCTGGACTCAAGCAATGCTCCTGCCTCAGTCTCCCAATTTGCTGGGATTACAGGTGTTGAGTGACCATGCCTAGTATGACTCCATTTTGATTCTGACAATGTTCACATTCCTCACAATTTATTAGGGGTAAAAATACAGTATTACATGTAGAACATTCCAAATCCCAAAATCCAAAATCTGAAATGTTCCAAAGTCCAAAACATTTTTAGCGTCAGCATCACACCCAAGGTAAATGCTCACTGGAGCATTATGGATTTTGTATTTTCAGATTTGGGATGCTCAAATGGTAAACATACTTTAAATACTATCCCTAAAAATCAGAAATCCAAAAACTCTAGTCTCCATAATTTCAGAAAAGAAATACTCAGCCTGTATTACTATGGGCATAATATTGTACAACAGATCTCCAGAATTTTCTCATCCTGCATAACTGAAATTACATCCACTGAACAACTGACTCTCCATCTGCCTTCCCCAGCAGTCATCATTCTACTCTCTGATTCTAAAATTTGACTACTCTAGGCACCTCGCGAAAGTAGAAGCATATGGTATTTGTGCTTTTGTGACTGGCTTATTTCATTTAACATAATGACCAATGGGAGAAAATATCTGCAAAGTTTTTTCCAAATTTCTATCTCATATCTATCAGATACACGTGGTCCATGAGGGCCAGATCTCCAGCACGTTTATGCTCCTCCCTTTACACTAGTTAGTTCTGCATTTGAAAACGTTCACATGAATTTCTGGAAAGATCCACATTGTCCTCATCTGCCCTCTGCAGGAGAAGAAGAGACGCTAAGGACCAAGGACCGAAAACATGGTTCAGCTCCAAAGACACCAGTTCCTGCCTGTCCCCTTCACTCTTTCTAGATTAGTCCTTGGACTCTGCTCAACCTTTACGAGGTTGGTGGTTCATGTTAGTGGCCATGAAACACCTGGCAAGAACTTCTCCTCATGTGAGTCTGAGGTCCCAGTACCTGCATGTTCCAGGTGAGGACCAGGAGAGTTGCCAGGGAGCTCTGAGTCCTGTTCTTGTGTCTGTCCATGACCCAAAACTGCTGCTCAATTCACACTTGAGAAAGTCTGTGCTTCTCTCAGTCACACCAGGTAGGCTTCACGTTTTCCAAGTGCTCTGATTATCATGCATCTGTCATGTGACACACACACCTGTCTTGTTGTTTTAAGGACACAAGTTGGCTGAGAAGTGAGAGATGCCAACCTGATTAAAGATGCCTGTGGAGGAATCTAAGGTACCACACAGGGCAATCTTCTCTCTGTTATCTGCACAGCAGGGTTACCCAAACCCTCTACCACAAGCAACAGCACCAGCCTAGTGGAGGAAAAGGACTCAGTAGTCTTAACCTGCGAACTTGAGGCTCAGGACACAACCTACCTGTGGGTTGTGTGTAAATGGTCAGAGCCTCTCAGCCAGTCTCAGGCTGGAGCTGTCCAAGGACAACAGGACTCTCAGTTTACTCAGTGTCACAAGGAATGACAGGACTCTATGAGTGTGGAACCGAGAATCCTGTGAGTGCCAGACACAGTGACCCATTCTGAATCTGGCTAAATCACACTTCCAGGTCAGGCTGCAGGGAAGTGGGAAGACAGTGAGGGTCAAGGCAGTCTCTTGAACTGTGTCCTGGCTCTGAAGACAGAGGCTGTGGACACAGCACATGGGATCCAGCACAGAGGACAGCGAGTGATGCACACTTAGAGAGATAGGGAGATTCACCCATGGGGTCTCTGTCTCTGCATGAGAGGGGAGGAGCAGTGCCAGAAAGTATGTATTTCTAGAAAGAGTAAGAGTACCAGCCTTTTGTTAACACAGTGACCGTGTCTCTCCAGGAGTTTCCTTCATTATGACATTCAACTCGTAGACTAGGAGGTAAAGGGTCTCTTTAGATCAAGAAATCCTTTAGATTGGAGGGTCACTAGGTCTTAAGGTCATGAAGACAGGTTGGGCCATCCTCATTCTCTAAAAAAATTAGTTAACAGGAAGTACATGCCTTCTCTACTTCTTGTAAAGCTGCCCTGGCCCAAAGGTAGTCGTGGCTGTCAATCCCTCCTTCCCCAACATGCACTGAAGCATATACCAGAAAACATATATATATAAATATATATATATAAATGTATGTATATATATACACATACACACACATATAAATGTACTTATGTATGTGTATTTATATAACTAACTTTAATAAAGTCACAAAAGTTCTAGAAAAAAGATAAAAGAGGCTTTGGGAGGCCGAGGCAGGAGAATCACTTGAGCCCAAGAGTTAGAGGCCAGTCTGAGCAACACAGTGAGACCTCGTCTCTACAAAAATTTAAAAATTAGCTGGGCATGGTGGCGCAGCTACTCGGGAGGCTGAGGTGGGAAGATCTCTTGAACTCAGGAGGTTGAGGTGCAATGAACCATGATTGTGCCACTACACACTAGCCTGGGCAGAGTGAAACCTTGTCTAGAGAGAGAGAGAGAGAGAGAGAGAGAGAGAGAGAGAGAGAGAGAGAGAGCGAGACAAGAAACCATGGGGGAAAAAGTTCCAAGTGGTAAGGTGGCTGGACCTGTGGGCTGAGAAGAAAGTTTCCTTGTGTGGATACTACAAAAATGTTCAGGGAGCAGTCAAGGGTCAGCCTAGGGTGATCTGAGGTCAGAGGGGAGATGTCACCAACTCCTTACACATCGTCACCTGAACAGATGCTTGACCTAAGAGCTGGCTGAGATATCTAAGGATGGAGCATAGCCCCAGGCCTTAGGCCACTCTCAGTTGATCACCTACTCTTTTTGTCTACTGCGTCAGTTCCATCAGAAGTGACCCTCTCAGGGGGGCTCCTCAGCCCCTCTCACTCCTTTCCTTGTACGTTTCACTGGCAAGGGTTGGTGGAGTGGAGAGTGCAAAATGATACGAGCAATGTGGAGGGGGGAGACTCCTTCAGAGCTGGTAGACCAAGATGGGTTAGAATTCAATATTAGACTCATCCAGTTATTATCCTGGTTCTGATATGTACCAGGTGTTTGATCTTGGGCAAGATACTCAACTTCCTGAGTCTAGTTTCCTTATCTGTAAAATTGTAACAAACATCTGTATCTCAGGATGGCTGTGAGGAGATTGATGTGATTAAAACCCTTAACAGCATGTTTGAGTTCCTTGTAGATCTTTGATGTTAGGGCTTTGTCAGACATGGAGTTGGCAAATATTTTTTCCCAGTCTGTGGGCTGTCTCCCTGCTCTCTTGATGGTTTCTTTGGTTTTGTAGCAGCTTGTCAGTTTAATGAGGTCCCACTTAGCTATCTTATCTCTCATGGCTGGGCACTTGGGGTTTTGATCAGGAATTGGTTGCCATAACAGTGTCTCTTGCATTTTCTAAGGTTCTTACAATTTGAGATTTTAAATTTAGGTCTGTGATCCATTTAGAGTTAATTTTTGTGTATGGGGATAGATAGGGGTCCTGTTTTAATCTTCTGCATGTGGTCAGCCAGTTTTCCCAGCACCATTTACTGAATAGGTTCTCCTCTCCCTAGTAATGGGTGATGGAGACTTTGTCGAAGATGAGTTGGTTGAGAAATTGAGGTTTTGCTTCTGGAATCTCAATTCTGTTCCATTGGTCTGTATGCCTGTTCTTGTACCAATACCAGATTGTTTTGATTATTGTAGCTTTACAATATAGTTTAAAGTCTGGGAGTGTGATATCTCCTGCTTTTTTTTTTTTTTTTTTACTGAGGATTGTTTTGGCTATTCTTGGTTGTTTATGTTTCCATATGAATTCCTGTATTGTTTTTTCAAAGTCTGGGAAGAATGTTGCTGGTATTTTTATGGGTATTGCATTAAATCTGTAGATTGTCTTAGGTAAAATGGACATCTTAACAATGTTGGTTCTTCCAATTCATGAGCATGAAATATTTTTCCACTTGTTTGCATCATTTTTGATTTCTTTGAGCAGTGTTTTGTAGTTTTCATTGTAAAGATCTTTTATGTCTCTGGTTAGGAAGATGCCAAGGTATTTAAATTTTTTTGTGGCTACTGTAAATGAAATTGTTCTTTTTATTTGGTTTCTGTTTGTTTATTATTGACGTATAGAAATGCGATTGCCTTTTGTACATTTATTTTATACACTGAGACTTTGCCCAAGTCCTTTATCAGTGCAGGGAGGTTTTTGGCAGATTCTCTTAGGTTTTCAAGGTATGCAATGATGTCATCTGCAAAGAGAAATAGCTTGACTTCCTCTTTTACTATTTGGATACCCCTGATCACCTTCTCTTCTCTGATTTCTCTAGCTAGGACTTCCAAAACTATGTTGAACAGGAAGGGTGAGAGTGGGCATCCTTGTCTTGTTCCAGTTTTCGGGGGAAAACGGTTCCAATTTTTGTCTGTTTAGGAGTATGCTGGCTGTGGGTTTCTCATTGATGGCTTTTACTATTTTGAGGTATGTTCCACCTATGCCTAGATGTTTGAGGGTTTTTAATCAAGAAGGGGCGCTGGATTTTATCAAAAGCTTTTTTTGTATCTAATATAGCATGTGGTTTTTGTTTTTATATCTATTGATGTATTTAATTGCATTTATGGTCTCACGAATGTTGAACCAGTCTTGCATCCTGGGGATGAAGCCTACTTGGTCATGATGGATGATTTTTGAGATGTGTTGTTGAATCTGGTTTGTAGGGGTCCAGCCTCCACTGAGTAGGGCCAGAGTTAGGAAGAGGGAATGAGAAAAGAAAGAGACAGAGAAATAGCAGGATTGGGAGGACTCTCTCCCAGCGGACTCTCTCTCTCTCGGTGGCTCAGTCTGCAATCCCAGCACTTTGGGAGGCTGAGACAAGTGAATTGCCTGAGCCCATGGGTTCGAGACCAGCGCTTGTCTATAGTTTCAGCTACTTGGAAGGTTGAGGCAGAAGGATCACCAGAGCCCAGCAGGTTGATGCTGGGGTGGCCATGAGCATGCCAGTGCACTCCAGCCTGGGAAACAGAGTGAGAAAAAAAGAAAAGAAGGCTACCCAAAACAGTCAATGACAGCATTACTACTAATCAGCGTGGAGTTGACTTACGAAGACCTGCCTTCGAAGACTGTCACATGATGGAGAAGAAGAAATAGGGGAAAGAAGCACGATATGAAAGGAAAGAGGAATTACAATGCACACGAGCAAGACAAGGTACAAGCTAAATGTGGAGAATGTGAGATTAGAGCAAGTCCATAGTTTCAAGTCTGAGAGACAGAAACTGTCTAACCGCTGAGAGCAAGGAAGCTGGTTATGAAGACAATGCCACAGACTGCACTCAGCTCAGTGGCTATTCCTTCCTTCCTAACCTCGTCCTTCCCTGCAAGGCCCCTGTGGTTTCCTCTGGAACAGACCTGGGGCTTCATCCCCTTTCTCTTCTCCTTTCAGCACAAGAAAACACCCCAGGCCTCCCTGTGGGGGCAGTCGCCAACATCGTGACCATGACTGGTGTTCTGGTTGAGGTGGTTCTGATGGCTGCCCTGGGATAGTTCCTGTTCATCACAAGGAATGGAAGATACCAGGTTTTTCCTCATCCTCATCCCATCCCCTAGGCTGACCTCAGGCCAGAAGGTAGGAGACCCTATCCTATACTTTGGGCCGGACTCTCCTTGGTCTCCCAACTCCCCACGGATCCTCTCCTCTTTTTTCATGGCTTCTCCCTCACCAGCTGCTGACTCTGGGCTTCCTCAGCATCTTCCTACTGTAAATTAGGGACAATTAAGGAGCCCCCTGAGTGTTGTCCTGGTTTTCTTACATAGCAAAACTCCAGCTGCCCGGAGGTGGGATGTGCTCAGTCAATAGTATCTCCTGCTTGATATTGGAATCCACCCACCCAGTGAGGGGGGGATTACCAGGCTCAGGCGCTGATAGGTGGCCATGGTCACACAGTGGAGAGTGGAAGAGCCTGGACAGGTGGCTGGGTGAGGTCAGCACCCCCACCATGGCTGATGCAGTAACCACAGCCCCTGAAGTGTGATGCCTGGCTGCGACAGCAGGTCCTGAAATGTCCTCTCTGTCCTTTGCCAAGGTGGGTAGAGAGAAAGGACAAGGCCATTGTCATATTTCAGCATCTCAGAGCCTGAGCAGATCTTGCATCTTCATCAGACAAAGACAACCCAACCCTTCAATTCATGATTCAGCATAATAATCTCTAAGAAACTTTCAGGATCCTTGTTGAAAGCAGAAGTTCAAAGATCACCCCTTAGCTGACCAAAGCCATAGAAATGATAATAAGACCACCTTTTTGCTAAAGAGCTTGAGGATTGAAAACATCCGACAGGTCCCTTGCAGGAAAAACCCCTCCCCTTGTCTCCTCCCATCTAGCCCACTACCATGGCAGCAATCATGTGACTAACCCGCCCATCTGCCTGCTGCCCGTCACCTGATGTCAGTACCTGCACTTACCTGTCCCTTCGTGATGACATGGAGCAGACCACCACCCAATCACCTTAACGACCTTCCCCCATCAAAGAGAAGGAGTAAAAGGATTCAACCACAAGTATCCAGCAGCCATTGCCTTGCTAAGCTATGGTGTGGCCATGTACTCTTTGAGCTATGGCTAGGTCATGCTTTTTTAAGCTTGGGCCCCCTCCCTTACCTTGGGGAGGTGAATCTCCTCTTTCTCTCTCTCTCTCAAACTTACTTTCTAAATAAACTTTATTTTCTAGTCTAACTTCTGTGCAATTCTTTGCAGCTTTCTCATGGCACCGGGTTGCACACCAGGCACCCACACTCCCACGGACCTGACCTAACATTCTGGAGGCCTCACTGGGAGTGTGCCCTAACAGCCTTCCCTCCCTATCTGTTATGGTCCAAGTAACACTCGGCTGCTAACCCTCGACACCAATAAATCAAGAGGCAGAAAAAACTGGTAGAAAGAAGTTTATTTCTGAATTCAAATCCAAGGAGCAGAGTCTGGCTCCTGGCCTTTCTGAAATAGGACTGTTCACCCTTCAAGTTTTACAGTCTGCTTTTATAAGTTTAGGGTGGTTGGTACCTATACATTGACTATATGACTAGCAGAGTATTGTATAGAACTTAAGTCACAGCCACAGAGGAAGATGGGGCAGACTCAGATTCAGGCCTGAAACCAGATCCTTCCAGGTACTGCCCGGAGCCTCTAGTCTTTCATCTCCCCTCAGTTTCCACTTTGCCTCTGATGTGGATCTCACTAAACAAGCCTCCTCTCCACACAAGAGTGTCCAGACCAGAGGCCAGGGATCCTCCATCTAAAACTCTTGCAGGCTTTCATGGCGATGGAACAACACGTATCCTCCCCGACCTGCTTCACAAGTCCTACTCCCACTCCTGCCTCACCTGCAGCCTCCTCCACACACCTGGGATAGCTAGGTTCAGTCCTTCCCTAAAGGCCGCAGGAAAGGTGATGAGTTCATGTAGGTTCACTCGATTTGGGTGCCACATTCACACAAGTAAGCTAGTCTTCACACTAAGGCACAGAGCCACATGTTGTTGTCATGAGAAGAAAGGGAAGAAAAACAACTTGCAATGTTTCACATTATAATATAGCTCTAAATGACTCCTTATCCCATATGCACATACTATCAGATTAGATCAGATGACACCTCTTGTGTTAGTTTCCTGTGGATGCTGTGACAAATTACCACAAAATTAGTGGCAAGAAAAACACTAGCCAAGGTGCCCACATGGCTGTGTTACTTCTGGAGGCTCCAGGGGAGAGTTTGTTTCCTCTCCTTTTCCCCCTTCTAGAGACTGCCTGGATCCTTGTGTGTCCTCTTCCTGCATCTTCCAAGCTAGCAGTGCAGCATCCTGAATTCCCTCTATGCTCTGCTTCCAACCTCATGTCTCCTCCTCCTCCTCTGACTCTCTTGCCACTTTCTCTCTTTCATTGCAGGGAAGGGATCTTGTGGTTATATTGGACCCATCTGAATAAACCACAGTAATTTCCTTTTTTTTTTTTTTTTTGAGTTAGAGTCTCACTCTGTCACCCAGACTGGAGTGCAGTGGCTGCTCCCGGCCACTGCAGCCTCGACCTGCTGGGCTCTGGCGATCCTTCCGCCTCAGCCTTCCAAGTAGCTGGAACGACAGGCGTGTACTACCACGCCCGGCTAATTTTTTGATTTATTGTAGAGATGAGGTCTCGCCAAATTGCCCAGGCGGGTCTCGAACCCGCGGGCTCAGGCAATCCACTCACCTCAGCCTCCCAAAGCGCGGGATTACAGGCTGAGCCAACAAGCCCGGCTCACAGTAATTTCCCAGTCACATGATCCTTTCTTTAATCTTTAAAGTCTCTTTTTACCAATGTGACATATACAGATTCCAGGGATGAGGATGTGCACATATTTGAGAGGCCCTTGTTCTGCCCATCACGCCCCTCAAGGCCATTTGGTCATTATCGTTCACTACTAACTGCACGTGGGCACCTAGTCAGTATCATCATGACTGTGGTGTCAGTTCCTGCAGTGATGTTCCCAGCCCCCTTCAGGTCCTGACAGAGGGAGACACAGGGCTCTCCAACCCCCAGTGGCTCTCTACCTTCTTCTTGGTGACATACCCAGTTGTTAAGAATAAAAGACAACAGATGTAATTGGAAGATCACAACTCTCCAGCCCTTCAATAGTTGTGGCCATCAGCACCTTGAATAGTGACTCAGAGCTGCTCATTCCCAGGCACCACGGCAGGGAGACAGGAAGGGACTGCAAAAAAAGATGCTCACGCTATTTCACATAAGAAAGACACAATGAGAGAGAAAGTCATTACATAATCACAAATTGTGAGACCTTTGCACATGTCTATGCAGTAGGGTCATTGCCACTCCTTGCAAGGCTGATTTCTTCACCCAAAATGTGATTCTGGGGTGGCCGAGAGTCTGTTCCAGTATCAGGGTGAATCTCTCTGCCCCTGAGACTGGGACCACTGTCTCTGCCTACAACATGGTGGGAACCTTCCATGATTCATCTGACCCCCATGCCTGACCTTGAACCACACCCATCACTCAGCCTGGAGCTCCCCCTGAGCACAGCATCCTGTTCCCTGAGCTCCAGCTGAGACCCTGAGAAGATGCCCAATATAAGAATCACATTGGCCAGGCATGGTGTCTCACACCTGTAATCCCAGCACTTTAGGAGGTGGAGGTGAGAGGATTGCCTGAGTCCAGGGATTTGAGGCCAGCCTGGGAAACTCAGCAAGACCTCGTATCTACAATAAATAAAAAAATAAGCTGGGCGTGATGGTGCTTACCTGGGGTTCCAACCACTTGGAAGACTGAGTCAGAAGGATTGCCTGAGCCTAGCAGGTCAAGGCTGTGGTGGCTGTGAGCGTGCCACTGCACTCCCGCTTGGGCAACAGACTGAGACTCCAACTGAAAAAAAAGAATCACATTGGCTGGGTGTGGTGGCTCATACCTGTAATCCCATCACTTTGGGAGGTGAGGGCAAGAAGATTGCCTGACCCCAGGGATTCGAGACCAGACTGGGCAACTTGGCAAGACCTCATCTCTACAATAAAGCAAAAAATTAGCCGGGCATGGTGGTGCACTCCTGTGGCTCCAGCTACTTGGAAGGCTGAGGTGGAAGGATCGCCTGATCCCGGTAAGTCAAGGCTGCGGTGGTCATGAGCATGCCACTGCACTCCAGCCAGGATGAGAGAATGAGACTTCTACTCAAAAAAAAAAAAAGATACCTACATTTGATCATGTGCCAGGTCTGCAGAAATTATTCTTAGAAAAAAAGTGTTCCACAGTCAAAGAATGTGGATCTCATACCTAACCAAAAAAAAAAAATCATATTGATACCAGCGGGGTTTTTATCCAGGAGTGGTTGAAGTTTGAGGAATTTTATGGAGTCCTTCCTACTCTGACCAGGTAAATCCGCTTAGCCCGCTCCAACTCTCTCCTCACCAGAAGCCTTGTGTTCTGAGTCCCTGGACACCTGGCTTCATATCAGGGAAATTCAGAACAATGATAACCACCCAGCCCTGACATTCTCACTTAAGGCACATGTCTGGTAAGAGTCACCAGCTGAGATACCTGTGGGTCCCTACACTCAAGGCTTCACTTTGCAGTAACATCTTCATTCCTCTCTTCCCTCCTCCAGGGCTCATGGACACCACAGGTTGCCTCAGACCACGACCCCTTTCTCCAGATCACAACTCAGATCTATACTGACCCTCTACATGAAGAGGTTCTAGGAGAAGCAGGCTCTAGGAGAGCCCACCTACCCAGGTACCACCTGCAGCCCCACCTCTCTTCATACCTATAACAGAGAGACACATGACACACCTCTGCTCACCATGCAGCCCCCAAGATCAATCACAGTCGGCTTCTCCCCTCAACCCACCACTCCTTGCAACTTCCCTCTCCAGCTACAGCCTGGATGACCTCCCTGCTCTTGGTCCATGAAGGCAGGTTCTGGCCTTTGTGTTGTTGCCTGTGATGCTCTCCCCTCCCATTCACTCCCTAAAAGCCCAAACCTGCCCATCCAACTGCCTTACAGTCAAAACCTCAGCCACCTGCTCCCATCCATCTTCCCTGACCATGTACATTGGGTGATGGCCCCTCCTAGAACACCCACTGCTCACTGTGTGCCCTGGTTGATACTCACAGGTACTGAAAAAATCACCTGTGCTCAGGCGTGTCATCTGTTGAACTAGAACTCCTAGAGGGACAAGCAGAGGGAGACAGCCAGGTCATCTCAGAGTCCCTGGCATCTGGTCTACTACAGGGACATGGACAATAGCACTTAAGTGAAAGAATGAGTGGTGGATGTCTAAGAGGGTAAATAAGGACAGTGTGTGAGCAGATAGGTGGATACAGGAACACAGAATTATTCCAAGAAAGTTGAAGATATTGGAGATAGCATTCTCATATACTCCTGATAGGATTGCAGTTTAGTACCTACAAAAAAGTTGGCCACACCATGTTTATTGTGCACATGCTTTGACCAATATCCCACTTCTGAGAGCCTCCTTGAGCTATGAGTTCTGAGGAGAAAGGACTGCATCATCCTGTCTCTGCTGAAAATGTGACTCTCCCACTGTCTGGCACTGGATGCGTCACACATACGTGTTGTATGAGTGAGCTCCTGGACCAATACTCCACATGGGGAAAAGATTTGTGTAGGGGCATGGTCACTGCAGAATGGTTTGTCAGTATGCAAAGTGGGACACAGCTTCAAATGCAGCAATAGAAGCGTGCATAGTGCATCACAGTATAGCCATGGAATGGAATGGAATGGATAATAGGGAAATAATAAAAAACACAGCTGGAGTAAATCCACATATATTGATGAAGGAAGTACCTTCCATGCATGCTTCACTATCAAGTAATGCTAACAAATAATAATATAATTTAGTGATGCTTGCCTGTAAAAACAATGTGTGGGACAAATGAGAAAGTATCATGGAGAAATTCACACCAATTGCAAACAGTGGTTACACACTGGAAATGGAATTGGGCAAGAGTGGGCATCAGGGACCTGATACCTTATTTTACACATTTATTTTGCAAGAATTTACCCAAAAAAGTGGTTTCTTATGTAAATTGAAAATAACAGATGAAACCGTTTGAAAAGACCCAGGAGGCATGTGACATCCTCAGAGCCCAGAGCCCAGAACCCAGGCCTCCCTCCTCCCCCACACCATTGATTCCCCTGAGACAGCCCTTTGAGGTTTCCCATCCCTCAGGGACATGGGGCACCAAGACCCCCAATGGGGTGGCCTTGCTACAGCACTCACAGAAGACGGGCAGAGTGAGGTTCTATTCAGCATGGTGTGCACTGAGTGAGCACATACTATGTGCTCATCATGGTCAGGGGGACGGTCTATACCCTGCAGGGATTCATCATCCAGTGAATTCTGGGAAGGGAACAGATGAGACCAAACCACCCTGAAGTTCCTAAGACAGGGGCAGCACAGGGTCCTGGGGGACATAGGTTCCACCCAGCCCAGAGCCTCTCCCACGCCTATCGGCTTCTCTCTGCTCCTGACCCAGGAACAGCTCCATAATGTGGAGGGTTCAGTGTAAAATGAAAATGCAAGATCCTTCTTGAAAGCAATAGAGTTTAGCCAGGTGTGGTGGCTCATGCCTGTAATCCTAGCACTTTGGGAGGCCGAGGAGAGAGGATTGCCTGAGTCCAGGGGTTTGAGACCAGCCTGGGCAACTTGACGAGATCTCATCTCCCAACAAATCAAGAAGTTATTCAGGCGTGGTGGCACACGCTTGTAATTCCAGCTACTTGGAAGGCTGAGGGGGAAGAATTGTCTGAACCCAGCAGGTCAAGGCTGCAGTGACCATGAGCATACCACTGCACTCCAGCCTGGGCAACAGAGTGAGACTCTGACTCAAAAAATAAAAAAAAGAGTTTAAACACAGTGACAAAAGAGTATTATAATAAGTCCGAGACCCTTCTGAGTACAGTGCCTCATTGACAACACAGATCACATTCTGTTATCCTAGCCCTGTTCTGCCCTTCTGCCTTGGGGTTAATACCCACAGTATGAGGTAGGGATTAAGAGGATCAAAGTTCAAAGAGCACAAGAAGAGACGTGGCCCTGCTGCTTCCCATACTCCTCACTCTGTTCAGCTCTCCTGTAGACCCTCAGAACAGAGAAACTCTTAGGTGGTGTGACATGGACAGGACAGATATTCCTCTGTGACAGAAGAACTTGGCCCAAGTACCTCAGCAGTGAAAGACCTGGTGTCCAGGTCACCCCTGAGCTCTCAGTGCCTCAGGAGAACCATGTGGCCTGGAGTCCTGAGGGAACCATGCCCTTTCTCTACTGACTCCCTGCAGGAGGAAGAGGTCATTATTCACCTCTGCCCAGGGGTCAGTGGTTGGAGCACTAATCTGAACCCTGGTCAATGCTTGTTCTGGACCTGACAGGTATGTCTGAACAATAAGACCATCAAGATATAGTTATTATGCCTCTGTCCTGATGAAACCATCTGTGGCTCCCACTCTCTGTAGGACCCAATTTCCACCTTCGTGCAGGATAATGACCTCCCCCTGCAGGGCAGTCAGTACAGGCAGGGCCTGGTTCCCTCAGGACTCCAGGTCCCAGGGTTCCCCTGGATCCTCATCTGCCTCACCTCGTTCTGCCCCACCTCATCCTGCCCCAGGTGATAACAGTGCTGTGAGTCCTCAACACTCCCATTGAGCCTATCCCAGAGATATGCATTCGCAGACTTGTTGCATGCCCATGGCTGCCACCAGATTTAAGAGATAGTACAAGAAATGTGCACTGAAATAAGGAAGTAGCAGGATATCAGACCATGACAATCTGAGTTTAGTGCAATCTTGTTTGGGAACACCAGAGTAGAGAATAAAAGAAGACTGTGAAAGAAAGGATAAAGAACATGACATAGCATTGAAATTGTGTGTAGACATACTAAAAATGTTTCAAGGATGATTTTTAAAAATTGACTTGGCATGGCTTTTCCTTCTACAATTCTTCACTGTCCACCAGAGTGCAGTGAAGTCATGCCAGCCTAGAGTCTCCTGGTGGACTGCTGACCTCCCTCAGCATGGCGCCCAGCACCCAGCTTAACTTTTTTTTTTGAGTCGGAGTCTCATTCTGTCACCCAGTCTGGAGTGCATGGCATGATCACGGCTACTGCAGCCTCGACCAGTTGGGCTCAGGCCATCCTTCCAAGTAGCTGGAACTACAGGCGTGTGCTACCAAGCCCGGCTAATTTTTTGATTTATAGTAGAGATGAGGTCTCACCAAGTCACTTAGGCTGGTTTCGAGCCTGTGGGCTCAGGCAATCTTCTCTCCTTGGCCTCCCAAAGTGCTGGGTTTATAGGCATGAGCCACAGCACCCAGCACTCAGCTTAACTCTTGGCCTCTTTGCAAATATATTTATTTGGTGCATCTGCAGTTGGCTGGTCAGTTTCATGTTCCTAATTCTTTGCATCTCTGTGTGCAGAAGGTCATGTGGGTCTGCACATGATTATAATGAAGACTATCTGAACACTGTGGATGTGTTTTGCATGGCAGGTTTTTTTTTCCACCAAAGACTTTTTTTTAGAACTGTGGTAAATGTGCCAGGCGCATTGGCTCACGCCTGTAATCCCAGCCCTTTGGGAGGTGGAGGTGAGAGGATTGTCTGAGCTCAGGGGTTCAAGACCAGCCTGTGCACACTTGATGAGACTCCATCTCTACAATAAATAAAAAAATTAGCCAGCAGTGGTGTCACACATTTATCGTTCCAGCTACTGAAAGGCTGAGGCAGAAGGATCACCTGAGCCCAGCAAGTCAAGGCTGCCGTGGCCATGAATGTGCCACTACATTCTAGCCTGGGTGACAGAGTGAAGCTCTCACACACACACACATACACACAAAGAATGGAGGTAAAGTGTACATATCAAAAAAGTGCCATTTTAACCATTTTTAAGTATATAATTAAATATAGTTTACTACAGAGTGGATACCGTGGCCACACCTATAGTCCCAGCTATCAGGAGGCTGAGGTAAGAGGATTATTTGAGGCCAGGAGTTCAAGTCCAGTCTGGCAACAGAGTGAGACCTCCTAGATAGGTAGGTAGGTAGGTAGGTAGGTAGGTAGACAGATAGATAGATAGATAGATAGGCAATAGATATGACTAAAGTCTGAACTTTGTTTTTCTTTACTTTGCCAAATTCCTAACTTTTAATGTGATTTACTTTCCAACCTGGCTCTGGCATAACAACATATAATAGACAAAGAAGGAAGATCAAAGCATTTTATGATCCCATAAAGCTGTCTTTGGGGGATTCTGGGCACCTCTTAAGACACTTATCTGCTCTCTGAAGTCTGCCACCACCCATTAAAGCTTCATCTACACATCAAGAAACTTAACTCCCTTCTTCAAGCTGTTCATTTTCTTTATTGTTTTCAGAATTTTTTAGAGGCCACGTGTGGTGCCTCATACCTATATCCTAGCACTTTGGGAGGCCGAGGTGAGAGGATTGCCTGAGCTCACAGGTTCGAGACCAGGCTGGGCAACTCGGTGAGACCTCATTTCTACAATATATCAAAAAATTAGCTGGATGTGGTGGTGCATGCCTGTAGTTCCAGCTACTTGGAAGGCTGAGGCAGAAGAATCACCTGAGCCCAGCAAGTCGAGTCTGTGGTAACTGTGAGTGTGCCACGCACTCCAGTCTGGGTGATAGAGTGAGACTCCAACTAAAAAACAAAACACAACAAAACAAAAAAACTCCTTAGATAAATCTAGCTAATTGTCCGTCAGAACATATTTGAATCCACCTATAGCCTGTGACCCCCAACACACACACTTTGGAAATGTTCCACCTTCCTAGACCAATCCAGTGTAAACCTCACGTGTATTAAGTTAGGGTTTCTTGTAAATTCTATCCTCCTAAATTTTATAGAACCAAGCTATAATTCAACCATGGTGGGTACATATTCTCACGACCTCCTGGGGACGGATGTCATGGTCCTAAGTCACTCATATATGGCACATTAAACTATATTAAACATTTTACAGAGGTTGAGATCTTTCAACAACAATAGATTGATGATAGTTAGATAAATGGAATTAACTACATTCACAATGCCAAACAACCATCACCACTATTTTTTTTCTGAAATTTTCCATCACCTCAAACAGAAACTCTGTATTCTTCAAACAATAACTCCCTGTTTCATTCCCTCCCCCAGACCTTGATAATCTTTAGTTGATCTTCTGTCTCTATGAATTAACCTATTCTTGATATTTTATATAAGTGGAATCATACACATGTGTCATTTTGTTTCTGGATTATTTCACTTAGCATAATGTTTCCAAGGTCTATCCATGTTGCAGCATGTGCCAGTGCTTCAACAGATTAACATTCTATTGTGCGTATTCATCATGTTTGTTTATCTGTTCATCTGTTGATGGACATTTGAGCTGTTTCCACATAGTACCAATTGTGAATAATGCTGCAATGTGGCTGGGTGGCATTGCTCAAGCCTGTAATTCCAACACTTAGGAAGCCTGAGGCTAGAGGATTGCTTGTGCCTAAAAGTTCAAGACCAGCCTGGGCAACATAGCTAGACTTTATCTCTACAAATAATCAAAAAATTACCCAGGCAGGGTGGTGCATTCTTGTAGTCCCAGGTATTTAGGAGGCTGAGGTGGAAGGAACACCTGAGGCCCGAAGGTCAAGACTGCAGTGAGCTGTGATCCTGCCACTGCACTCTAGCCTGGGCAACAGATTGAGATCTGTTTCTTCAAAAAGGAAAGAAATAAATAATACTACAATGAACATCCCCATGGAAAAATCTGTTTGAGCTCTTGTTTTCAATTCTTTGGGTAAATTTCTCCTAGGAGTGAAATTGCAGTTTCATATGATAATTCTTTTTTTTTTTAACTTTTCCGCAGCAACATTTATTGACTTATTATTGTATATGAGAACAATGACAATAACAACAAAGCAATTCCTTTCCTTCTCACTCTACTATTTTTTCTCTTTCTATATCAAACCTCAAATTTATTAGTATAGATGAAAAAAACCAACTGTTCTAAGAAAATAATCAAGACCACTTCAGCCCTTGCATAATGTATCTGTGTATTCAGTAAATGTTTACTAAGCATCTGCTCCATGTCAAGTTCTGCTAGCAGCTAGAAACACAGGTACTAGAGTGAAGAATGCATACTATCATGAAAGTTGGTCGTTTAATTAGGTGATTTCACTTTCCTAAATTTTTATACTTGACAATATTTGTATTGTTTATACTATGTGCTATGATAAAAGAGCAATCACAGTCCATAGAAGACTCTGACCCAGTCTTAAGAGAGAAAGAAAGGTTTCTAGGATAAAGAGTCTTAATTTTCTGTATGTTAAGTTTTCTAGCTGTTAGAAATTACAACATCTTTTCACTCTTCAAAGCATATAGGTATTAGTTAATGTTAAATATTTGTATCCTGTTAAGAGAAAATATATGAGTTAAAACTTCTTATTTTATGTAAGGATTCCATTTTTTTTTTACTTTGTAATTTCCAACCAGAATAAATTGAGTTTTATGACCACTTATTGGGAGACCACACCTCAAATATAGAGGGATTTGAGTACAGATAGCTAGTACAGATATCTAAAGGCTGCAAGTATTTTATATAACTATTTAGTTTGTACACTTGAAATGTCTACAAATTTCTAATAGAAATGAAGTCATTTTGATATTTCTGTGATAGCAAAATACAGCCATACTAAAAGATTTAAAAAATTGGTTCCTGTAATCATTTTTTGTAGGCCCATAGTAAGTTAATGCTATATACCATTTAATATAATATTTGCTAGAGAATAAACATAATATTCTAAAAGAACATAGACCTTAACATATCTCAAAAATCCCTAACATTAATGAATATAAAGAAAGACAAACTTACGTGTACTCTGAGTGAACCAAACTTATATAGTGAGATAATAAATATTCAGATGGCATAGACTGACGATAATATAAAATCCAAACATTAATTCTCATTTTTGAAATTTTGCACTACTACTGATGTTGACATTAAGGGGATCACTGACTGGCAGATGTTTTGAGATATGATTATGTCAAAATTCAAGGCCTAGAATTAATAAAATGATAGTCAACTGTAGCTGATAACAGAGAAATGATAAAGAAAGAATGTGAAAGTTTCAGCTTTCATGAGAGTCCAACTTAAAAAAAAAACTCTATTAGTGTGAAGCATGGGTCATCATCTTAAGAGGAATAAAAAATCTCCATCACTTGTTAAAAGTACAGCACATAGTTTCTTACTCTGAAAAGAGGATAAGAAAGAAAAAGTGGTGCGAAATAAAATTATGTTAGTCATAAAGAACTTTCGGAAAGTTTATATATTCACAAAGTAAAAATATTTAATAACATAAACAACGATTACCCAAAGATTCACCATAACCAACAAATTGCACAGTACCAAAAGGTATTCTGGGGACCTGGGCATTTTTTTTCATCTTCTTCTTTATCTTTTTCAAGCCCTTGTTACAATTAGTCTGTATTACTATGGCTGTAAACATACTAACATAGTAAAACAAACTAACTATAGAAATGTAAGAGAGCTGCCCAAGTTCAAACACACCAATGATAGATTCTACTATATTCAGTGCCACTTGTTGACCAATCCAAGGGCATCATAGTGGCCTGAAGATAGACCTGAATATCTATTTTTTTTGTTTTTGGCGTCTCAAATTCTTTTTTTTTATCAATATTTTTTATTTTAAAATTGTGGGGTACAGTTAAGCGTTAGGTATACAAATATGCATCGTTCAGGCACCCTTGTTGATAAGGGGTGTCTCCCCATCCCCAGTTAGATATTGACTACCATTAATCCCACCTCCCTTCCCCTACCTATCCCCCCTAGTTTCCCACCACTGTCAATCCTTTTCTTATAGTATTACGATAGATGTTCAAGGTCCACTATATGAGTGAGAACATGTGATACTCAGATCTTTGTTTCTGTGAGAGATCATTCAGTATTATAGACTCTAGTTCCATCCAGGTTGCTGCAAAATTAATGATTTTGTCCTCTTTTATGACTGCATAGTATTCCATCATGTATATGTACCACATTTAAAAAATCTAGTCCTCTTTTGATGGACAGCATGGTTGGTTCCAGGTTCTTGCTATTCTATTGTGCGTATTCATCATGTTTGTTTATCTGTTCATCTGTTGATGGACATTTGAGCTGTTTCCACATAGTACCAATTGTGAATAATACTGCAATGTGGCTAGGTGGCATTGCTCAAGCCTGTAATTCCAACACTTAGGAAGCCTGAGGCTAGAGGATTGCTTGTGCCTAAAAGTTCAAGACCAGCCTGGGCAACATAGCTAGACTTTATCTCTACAAATAATCAAAAAATTACCCAGGCAGGGTGGTGCATTCTTGTAGTCCCAGGTATTTAGGAGGTTGAGGTGGAAGGAACACCTGGGGCCCGAAGGCCAAGGCTGCAGTAAGCTGTGATCCTGCCACTGCACTCTAGCCTGGGCAACAGATTGAGATCTGTTTCTTCAAAAAAGAAATAAAGAAATAATACTACAATGAACATCCCCATGCAAGAATCTATTTGAGTTCCTGTTTTCAATTCTTTGGGTAAATTTCTCCTAGGAGTGAAATTGCAGTTTCTTTTTTTTTTTTTTTGAGTTGGAGTCTCACTCTGTTGCCTAGACTGGAGTGCAGTGGCCACTCCCGGCCACCGCAGCCTTGACCTGCTGGGCTCCGGCGATCCTTCCGCTTCAGCCTTCCATGTAGCCGGAATTACAGGCATGCGCTACCATGCCCGGTTGATTTTTTGATTTATTGTAGAGATGAGGTCTCGCTGCCCAGGTGGGTCTCGAACCCGCGGGCTCAGGCAATCCACTCACCTCAGCCTCCCAAAGGTGCGGGATTACAGGCTGAGCTACCGAGCCGGCGAAATTGCAGTTTCATATGATAATTCTATGTTTAGCTTTTTGAAGAACAAATTGTTCTCACAGTGGCTGCACCACTTGTATATTCCCACCAACAATGTATGAGTATT
Source organism: Cephalopachus bancanus (assembly GCA_027257055.1). Taxonomy (NCBI): domain Eukaryota; kingdom Metazoa; phylum Chordata; class Mammalia; order Primates; family Tarsiidae; genus Cephalopachus; species Cephalopachus bancanus. Next base: position 28,881 of record JAPVLO010002031.1, read on the forward strand.
CCAAAGTCTCCACACAATTCCAACATTTGCTATTTAAGATTTTTAAAAGAATAAAAGGTATTGTTGTAGATGTGATGTGGCATCTCATTGTGGTTTTGATTTTCATTTCCCTAATGACTAATGATGTTGAGAATCTTTTCATGCAGTTATTATTTGTATATATTCTTTGGATAAATGTCAATTTGAGTCCTTTGCCCATTTTAATTGGATTTTGGGATTTTTGTTGTTGTTGAATTGTAGCAGTTCTTTATATCTTCTGGATGTGAAACCTTTACCATATATATGATTCACAAAACTTTCCCCCCATTCTGTGGATGGTCTTTTCACTTTCTTTATAATGTCTTTTGATGCACACAAGGCTTGCACCTTAATTATTTTTCCTTTTGTTATTCATGCTTTTGTGTCATATATAAAAATTCACTGCCACATCTTAAGTCGTGAGCACTTACCCTTATGTTTTCCTTGAAGAGTTTCTTATGGTTTTAGCTGTTATATTTAACCCACCGATCTGTTTCAGTTAATTTTTTTCGATTAGAAAATATAGTTTATTTATGAAGAAAATTAGCAGGACAGAAGAGAGAGGAGATTCACTTCTCCAAGGCAGGGGAGGGGGCCAAAACTTAGGAAATCATGGCCTGGCCATGGCTCAAAAAACACATGGTCAGACCTTAGCTTAGCAAGGCAATGGCCTGAGTTAATTTTTGAATATGGTGAGAAGTAGAGTTCTAAAACTTTGTTCTGAGGAGAGTTTGGAAGATGGCTATTGAGTGGGCATGTGAATGACTGACTGAGTGATGGCTAGGGAGGTAGTGGCCAGGCCTCTCCTGGTGCAATGGCTGGTGCTGCAGTTGCTTGGCTTGGACCCTAGCGATTCCCAGGTCACAGAAGCTGAGAGCGATTTAAAAAAAAATCAACAAACCCTTCCTGGGAAGAAAATGTTGGGAGAGACTGAGTAAGAGGGAGTGCGTGAGCAAGGAGCCAGGGCCCTCCTGGTGCAATAGCTGGTGCTGCAGCTTCTCTGCTTGGTCCCTGGCTCTTCCCAGGTTGCAGAAGCTGAGCACCATTTAAAAAAAAATGGACAAAAGTTTTCCTGTGAAGAAGTGGCGGGGAGAGTCTTCTGCTCCAGGTTCTGCCTCACTACAGCAGCAGGAAAGACTGCCAGCTCCAGGCTTTGCCTCACCACTTCAGTGCCTGGCCGGGCACTGGCATCAAGGGCTGCGAGGAAGTCCAGAGGCACAGTCCCACTGGAGTGGACAAGAGAGGCACCCCGCCACCCATCTTGAAGGTGGAGCAGGAAAGTGCCCTGACTTGCTCACCACGGAGCAACAGACCCAATCTCTGTGACTGACAGATCAACTACTCAGGGTTGATCATGGCCCAGAGGGAATATCCCAAGAGCACAGGGACCTGACGAATGCTAAGTTCCAGGTGCCCCACCCCCTGACCTGATCCAGCTGTGGGACAAATGACGTGGCCATAAATGGACAAGGAAGGACTCCAAAGATATCAGTGGTGAGTCCGGGGCTGACCCAAGCCCCCTCCTCTCCAGCAATCCAAGAACATCAGGCCCATACAGCTGGGCCATGGCTGACAGGGACAAATCCAGGCATAGCCTTGATGTCAGTCACAATAGGAGAATTCTATTCCAGGATAGACCCAGCTGGGGCCCCCGCTGTGAGTATATAACTGGGGAAGTGACAATCCCACACCTCCCCACCAGAGGAGATCCTCCCTGACCATATGAGAATGGGAGAGGAGGACTGCCGTCCCACCCACCTCCACTGCTCCTCCTCCTTCCCTGCTCCAGACACTGAGGAGAGAGTTAAAGAGGAAAGAGTAGGAGAGAGTTGACTGGAGGAACTATTACAGAGCCTGCCAAAAGAGGGCAAGGTTTTAAAAAAAATTTTTTAACTTTAAAAAAATTTAAAAAAATTTTTTGCCTGTTTGTTTGTTACTTCATTTTTTAAAAAAATATTTTTCCTTTGTGCATGAATGTGTATGTGAGCGTTTGATTTGCATCACCCCCTTCTTTTTTCTTTTTTTTTCTTTTCTTTTTCTGTTTCTTTTGTTTATTGTTTTCTGTCTATGAATGATTGAGTGCTCATCTTTCAGTTTTTCTGTTGTTGGTTTTTTCTCTTTTGTTCTTCTGTTTATTTTTATTTTAGATTAGTTTAAGGTGTGTTAATATATGTGTGAGAGTTCAGTCTGAATTCTTTTTTTCCCCTCTGGGCTTTCTGTTTTTCTTCTTTATTCATTTTGTGCTAGTTGTGTGTGTGTGTGTGTGTGTGTGTGTGTGTGTGTGTGTGTGTGTGTGTTCACTTGTTTTTTGCATTGGTTTCTGCTTTCACTGTTTTGTGTTTTATGGAAAACAACTTGGAGCAAGTATTCCAGGAGGTAATCCAAGAAAACTTTCCCCATCTCACCAGAGATGTGACCAACCAAACACAAGAGATACAAAGAACCCCCACAAGACATCATATGAGAAGATTAACCCTGAGAAACATAGTAATTTGCCTACACAAAGTAGGCACAAAAGAAAAAATTCTAAAGGCAGTAGGAGAGTAATGTCAGACTACCTACTGGGGGAAATCAATCAGAATAGCAGCAGATCGATCTGCAGAAGCACTACAAGCAATAAGGGACTGGAGTCCAATATTCAAAGTCCACAAAGATAAACAATTTCAAAGAAGAAGTTCCTATCCAGCCAAGCTCAGCTTCATCAGTGATGGAGAATTAAAATCCTTCCCAAACATCCAATCCCTAAGAGATTATGCAGCTTCCAACCAGCTCTACAAGATACACTTAAAAAGGTATTAAGCACAGAAGAAACAAACAAACAAACAAAAACAAAAAAGAATGACCACACACTTCCCAAGAGAACAGCAGAGCACAGAATCAACAGAGAATACAGTGCAAGATGAAACTTGAAAACACACACATACATCAACCCCAAAGACAAAAGAAAAGCAAATAAGGAAAAAACTTTATAGAATCTCATGACAGGGATAAGCAATCACATTTCAATAATCAGCCTGAATGTGAATGGACTAAATATACCACTGAAAAGACACAGAATGGTAAACTGATTAAGAAACCATGACCCAATTATTTGCAGAATCCAGGAAACTCATCTAACCAAAAGGGAGGCACACAGACTCAAAGTTAAAGGATGGAAAATGAGTTTCCAGGCAAATGGATCACAAAAGAAGGCAGAATCACAATCTTAATATCAGACAAAACAACCTTTAAGCTATCAAAAATTTAAAAAGATCCAAAAGGACACTACATAATGATAAAAGGTTCAATCCGTCAACAAGAAATATCCATCCTAATCATATATGCACCCAACACAGGAGCACCAGCATTTATAAAGCAACTACTAATAAACTAAAAAAAGATATTGACTCTAACACTATTATAGCAGGGGACTTGAATACCTCACTGACAGCCCTAGATAGAGTATTGAGGCAAAAAATCAACAAGGAGATCCAGAACCTAAACTTGACACTCGACCAAATGGACTTAATAGATACCTACAGATTATTCCACCCAACAACCACAGAATACACATCCTACTCATCACCACATGAAACATGCTCCAAGATCGATCACATCCTTGGCCATAAATGAAGCATAAACAAATTCCTTAAGGTTGAAATATTGCCATGCACCTTCTTAGACCACAGTGAAATAAAAATCAATATCAATACCAACAACATTTCCCCACAGCCCACAAAGACATGGACACTAAACAGCATGATGCTGAACAACTACTGGGTTAACAATGAAATTAAAGCAGAAATTAAAAGATTCCTGGAAACAAGTGAAAATGAAGAAACAACTTACTAAAACCACTGGGATGTCATGAAAAGAGCTCTAAGAGGGGAATTATAACTCTGTAAGCACACATAAAGAAAACGTAAACCAGACTTGGTGGCTCAGCCTGTAATCCCGAGCCTTGGGAGGCTGAGGTGAGTGGATTGCCTAAGCCTGCGGGTTCGAGACCCGACTGGGCAACTTGGTGAGACCTCATCTCTACAATAAATCAAAAAATCAGCCGGGCATGGTAGCACATGCCTGTAATTTGGGCTACTTGGAAGGCTGAGGCAGAAGGATTGCCGGTGCCCAGCAGGTCGAGGCTGCAGTGGCCGGGAGCGGCCACTGCACTCCAGTCTGGGCAACAGAGTGAGACTCCAACTCAAAAAAAAAAAAAAGAAAATGGAAAAATCAGAAGTTGAAATCCTAACAAATCACACAAGGGAGCTGGAAAGAGAAGACCACCAAAACACCAACTTTAGTAGAAGAATCCAAGTCACCAAAATAAGAGCTCAAGTATGGGATGTAGAAGACAAAAATATCATAGAAAACATCAACAAAACAAAAAACTGGTTCTTTGAAAGAATTAACAAGATTGATGGACCCCAACCAGAGTGACCAAGAAAAAGAGAGAAAGTCCCAAATAAACACAACCAGAAAGTACAAAAGATCAAATCACAACTGACCTCGAAGAAATACAAAAGATTATCAGAGATTGCTATGTACACCATATGGAAACAAACTTGATAACCTAAATGGAATGGAAGACTTTCTGACATCATACAACCTCCCCAGGTTGAAACAAGAAGACATTGAGACACTAAATAGACCAATAACAACCCAAGAAATTGACTCTGTCATATGAATACTACCTACAAAAAAAGGGGGAAAACAAAAAGCCCTGGACTGGATGACTTTCCAGCAGAATTCTACAAAACATACAAGAAGAAGCTGATACCAATCCTATTGAAAGTATTCCAGGGAATTGAGAAAGATCGAATTCTCCCCAAATCATTTACAAAGCTAACATCACACTGGTACCCAAACTGGCTAATGATCCAACAAAAAAAGAGAACTCCAGGCCAATATCCCTTATGAACATAGATGCAAAAATCCTCAACAAGATTCTAGCAAATTGGATCCAAAAATACATCTCAAAAATCATCCACCATGACCAAGTAGGCTTCATCCTCAGAATGCAGGGCTGGATCAACATTTGCAAGACCACAGATGTAATTAAATACATCAATAGATGTAAAAACAAAAACCATATGATTATCTCATTAGATGCAGAAAAAACTTTTGATAAAATCTAGCAATCCTTTTTGATAAAAACCCTGAAACACCTAGGTATAGAAGGAACATTCCTCAAAATCGTAAGTGCCATCTATGATAAACCCACAGCTAACATATTGCTAAATGGACAGAAAGTGGAAACATTTCCCCAGAAAACTGGAACAAGACAAGTTTGCCCACTCTTACACCTCTTGTTCTACATTGTATTGGAAGTCATAGCTAGGGCAATTAGACAAGAGAAGGAAATCAAGAGTATCCAAATAGGAAAAGAGGAAGTCAAGTTATCCTTCTTTGCTGATGATATGATCCTATACCTTGAAAATCCAAGAGAATCTGTCAAAAACCTGCTTGCACTGATAAAGGACTTTGTCAAAGTCTCAGGGTATAAAATATATGTGCAAAAGAAAGTTGCATTCCTGTACATTAGCAACAAGCAGGCAGAGACCCAAATTAAAAGCACAATCTCATTCACAATAACCATAAAAGAAATAAAATACCTCAATATCTTCCTAACCAGAGAAGTCAAAGAGTTTTGCAATGAGAACTACAAAACAATACTCAAAGAAATCCAAGAAGACACAAACAAATGGAAAACTATTCCATACTCATGGATGGGAAGAATCAACATTGTTAAGATGTCCATCCTACAAAAGGCAATCTACAGATTCAATGTATTACAAGTAAAATTACCAACATCATTCTTCTCAGACCCTGAAATGACAATACAGAAATTCTTATGGAAACATAAACGATCATGAGTAGTCAAAACAATCCTTAGCAAAAGAAACAAAGCAGGAGGTATCACACTTCCAGATTTCCAACTTTACTATAAGACTGCAGTAATCAAAACAGCTTAGTATTTGTACAAGAACAGGCATATAGACCAATGCAACAGGATAGAGATTCCGGAAACAAGGCCTCAATTTCTCATCCAACTCATCTTTGACAAAGCCTTCGACAACAACCACTGGGGAGAGAAGAGCCTATTCAGTAAATAGTGCTGGGAAAACTGGCTGATCATATGCAGAAGATTGAAACAAGACCCCTACCAATCACCATATACAAAAATTAACTCTAAATGAATTAAAGAACTAAACGCAAAACCTCCAACTATAAGAATCTTAGAAAATGCAGGAGACATCCTTATGGAAATTGGAACTGGTAACCAATTGCTGATCAGAACCCTAAATGCCCATACCATAAGAAACAAGACAAGTGGGACCTCATCAAACTGATGAGCTTCTGCAAAGCAAAAGAAACCATCAAAAGAGCTGGGAGACAGCCCACAGAATGGGAAAAAATATTTGCCAACTGTATATCTGACAAAGACCTAAAATCTAGGGTCTACAAGGAACTCAAATGTGCCAAAAGGGAAACAAATAGCCCCATTCAAAAGTGGGCAAAAGGCATGAATAGACACTTCTCAAAAGTAGATATATGGACAGCCAATAGACACATGAAAAAGTGCTCAGCCTCACTCATCATCAGAGAAATGCAAATCAAAACCACCTAAGCCCAGTAAGAATGGCCATCATTAATAAAACAACAACAGATGCTGGCAAGGATATGGAGAAAAAGGTACGCTTCTACACTGCTGGTGGGAATGCAAACTAGTGCAACCTCTCTGGAAGACAGTATGGCAATTTCTGAAAGAACTAGAAATTGAACTTCCATATGACCCAGCAATTCTCCTATTGGGAATATATCCAGAGGAACTCAAATCATTCTACAATAAAGATGCCTGCACAAGAATGTTTGTTTCAGCTCTATTCACAATAGCAAAAACATTGAGTCAACCACGCTGCCTATCGAAGCTGGACTGGATAAAAAAATGTGGTACATATACACAATGGATTATTATGTAGCCACAAAGAAGGACAAACATATGGACTTCGCAGCAACTTGGATGGATTTAGAGTTGATCATACTCAGTGATCGATCACAGAAACAAAGAAGAGAGTGCCATACATTCTCACTCATAAGCAGAACTTGAACAATTATAATACTATAAGAAAGGGATTGGCAGTTGAGGGAAACTGCTAGGGGAGGCAGGGGCACAGCTTATCAACAAGGGTACCTGCATAATTAATGTTTGTATACCTAACCCTGAATTGTACCCCACATCTTTAAAATAAAAATAAATAAATAAATAAACAAAACTTCACTCTTTTAAAAGTAGCACCATTGTTTGCAAAGATTATTTTTCCCCCACTCAATTTTCTCAGTACCTGTATCAGTCAGGGTTCTCAGAGAAATAGAATCAATAGATTATAGATATAGAAACAGATCTAGATATAGGAGGGGGATTTATTAGAGGAACTAGATTTTGTGGATATGGAGGCTGAAAAGTCACAAAATTAGCTGCCTACAAGCTGGAAAACTGGGGAAACCGGTAGTGTGTCTCACTCCAAGTCCAAAAGCCTTCGAACCAAGGAAGCCAATGGTGTAACATTTAGTCCAAGGTGAAAAGCTTAGTAACCTGGAGTTCTAATGTCCAAGGGCAAGGGCAAGAGAAGGATGTCCCAGCTGTAGGAGAGAGACTGAGACAGAGCGAGAGAGAGAGAGAGAGACAGAGAGAAAGCTTCCCTCTGCCTTTTAGTTCTATCTGTTCCCTCAACCTCAGCTAGTGAATAGTGCCCACCCACCATGAGTAAGGAGGCGGCTTCCCTACTCAATTCACTGATTCAAATGCCAGTCTCTTCCAGGAACACCCTTTCAGTCATATCCATATATAATGAGTAAGTATTGTTTTAAAAAAAAAATTTATCTTAATGATGTGGGGTACAATTCAGGGTTAGGTATACAAATGGTCATTGGACAGGTACAGTTTGGGCCTCACTTTGTCCCCACATCACCTGATTTGAGAACAAGTACCCTTATTGATGAAGTGTGCTCCCCCTTCCCTGCTCTGCTCCCTCCTCTGGCAGTTTCCTGCTACTGCCAATCCCTTACTTATAGTATTATGATAATTGTTCAGGGTGGGCTTATGAGTTAGAGCATGCGGTACTCGTTAAGTATTCCTTAATCCAGTGAAGCTAACATCTAAAAGCCCATCACAGCATCCTTGTCAAAGATCAATTGGCTGTAAATGTGAAGGTTTACTTCCGGACTCCCAATTCTAATTCATTGGCATATGTGTGTTGGGAGCCAGCCTTGGAGGCCCGCCTGATTGACAAAGTCCAGGTGCGCTGAGGATCCCTGGCTGCAAAGTGAGTCCAGGCAGCTGAGGCCCTTCTGTCTTCTGTCTTTGCTGTTTGGTATGGCCAAAGAATTCTGTGCAGTCGTGGAAGAAGAAAATGGCATGTTTATGTGAAGTACTCACAGCTAACCTGGAAATGTCATGGTTCATTTTTCCATTTCCCACTATGCCGTTTGGCCTTTTCTAACATATGCAAGGGTTAAACTCTGAAGCACATGAAGGATGCTTTCTTTCACTTGGTTATAAGTTACTAGATATTGCTTGAGTAAAAATGATATAAGTATATTCACTCCTTATTTGATTTAGAATTATGTAGTTTAGGGTTTAGACATAAGGTTTTTTAGAAGCACAAGTTTATAGTAAGTTCATTATGAATTCATTACAAGTTTTAACACTTATCTAGGAGTTATGTAGGTGATTTAAAACACTGTTTTCACAGATTTAGGATGAAGATTAATCATTAAGGTTTTTACTTAATTCAATAGTTAAAATTCTAAGTTAACGTTTATAGAGTGGGCTTTCACTGAATTCATAATATACTAATTGGATACTTTTATGATAAATTAACTAAAGACAGAAAGCAACCTTGGGGGCCTGGGAGACTTCACTAAAAGCTTCTCTTGAGTTTTCTTTAGAAATAAACACTGCAGGATAAGAGAAAAGTAATGAAGACCCCTGGACAAGAAAGGCTATTACGAAGCTTTGAAGGTCATAGAAGCCCCAGAGAAAAAAAACTCCTGATACATGGAGAAATGTGCACTTGGAAACTTTCTTGAGACATTTCAAGGACTGTAATTCAGGACTTTGGACTAAAACTATCATTTTTGGCTTTATGAAAGAGACTTATTGACTAAAAGCAGATAGTGTTCTTGGCTTGTTTGTAGCTTCTAAGACCACTAGATGGTGGTAACTTTTTTTTTTTTGAGTTGGAGTCGCACTCTGTCACCTAGACTGGAGTGCAGTGGCAGCTCCCGGCCACTGCAGCCTCGACCTGCTGGGCTCTGGTGATTCTTCCGCCTCAGCCTTCCAAGTAGCTAGAACTACAGCGTGCGCTACCACACCTGGCTAATTTTTTTATTTATTGTAGAGATGAGGTCTCACCAAGTTGCCCAGGTGGGTCTTGAACCCGTGGGCTCAGGCAATCCACTCACCTCAGCCTCCCAAAGTGTGGGATTATAGGCTGAGCCACCAAGCCTGGCTGGTAGTAACTTTTAAAAAATAATGTATGTGAAGGAATTTTCTTTGTCTTGCCCCTTTACGAATGGTATAAAAGCTTTCAGTTAACTAACATTAAATGTTATCTGTCCTGCAGGTCTCTGGCCTGCAAGCAGGTGTCCAAGTACATCATTTCATCGTAAGTTCCTTCTTTTGCCTAGCCCGTCTCTCCTTCGGGAAATCCCACACCTGGCAGGAGCAGGACCCCTGCATATGTGTATCCACACGCAATTCTACACTCTTTTGTTTGGTCTGGTTGTTTTTTTTTGAGTCAGAGTCTCACTCTTGCTTAAGCTGGAGTGCAGTGGCATGGCTCACCACAGTCTCGACTTCCTGGGCTCAGCAGATCCTTCCACCACAGCCTCTCAAGTAGCTCGGACTATGGGCACATGTCACCACGCCCAGATAAAGTTTTTTGTTTTTTGTTGAGAGAAGATCTTGCTATGTTGCTCAGGCTGGTTTTGAACTCCAGTTTCGCACTTTTTTGATTACTGTAGCTTTGTAGTAAGTTATGTGCATGAGCTACAAGCGCAATTTTGCTACATTGACATATTGCATTGTGATGAAGTCAGGGACTTCAATGAATCTATCACTGAAGCAACACAAATTGCACCCACCTTGTAGTAAGTTTTCTTTCTTTGTTTTATTTTTTGTAGGTGTTGTTGCACTGGAGTCTCACTCTGTCACACGTGCATGATCACTCACTGCAGCCTCTATTTCCTGGGTTCAGGCAATCCTTCTGTCCCAGCTTCCTGACTAGCCAAGACTACAGGTGCATACCACCAAGACTGGCTGAGTTTTTGATTTTTTGTAGAGATGAGGTCTCACTATGTAGCCCAGACAGGTCTTGAGCTCCTGGGCTCAAGTGATCATCCTGCCTTGGCCTCCCAAAGTGCTGGAATTACAGGCATGATCCACCACACCCAGCAAGTAAGTTTTCAAATAAGATATTGTGAGTCCTCCAAGTTTCTTTTTCAAGATTGTTTTGGCTATTCTGAGTTGTCTGTCTTTATTATTTATTAATATATTTCAATGGTTTTCACTGGGGACCATTCTCCTTCCTCTTCCAAAAGAATCTGGAAACATTTTTAGGAACTTAATAGAGTAGATAAAATGTACTTATTTTATTTGCTGAGTTTTTACATTAAAGTACTAGTTATCTCCCATGAAAGAATCGAGAGACATCTGAAACATTTGTACACACAATTATGCATAGAGCCCTCTCTCCCCCTGAGTCCTATGCCCTCTGGTTCCCCCAGATCCTGGTGGCTTCATCTGGTGGCCTCCACAGGTGGAGTCATCCCTGACCTGACCCACAGCCCTTCCTCCCAGCAGGTGACTCACCTGCAGCCTTATCCACACACCTGAACCAGCAGTGCTCAGTCCTTCCATGAGGGCCTCCATGAAGGGTGACATTTTCATGCAGCTTCACTCAGATCTGGTGACCATATTCACACAAAAAAGCTGGTCTGTGCACTAAAGCATAGAACCACAATTACTGAAGGTATTCTACCATTGCCGGTATGGTTGTAACGAGATTAGAAGAAAAAAACAAAAACAAAAACAAAAACAACATGCAACATATCACATCATGATTTAGTTTCAAACAACTCTTTATCCCACATGCATGCATTGTCAGATTAGACAAGGTGACGTCTCTTGTATCACTTTACCATTGATGCTAAGTGGCATTTGAAAAAAAAACAGAAACCGAGGCACCCACATGGCTGTTTTCTTCTGGAGCCTCCAGAGAAGAGTCCATTTTCTTTTTTGAGTATTAGCCCCCCTTTTTTGAGTTTTGGTCTCACTCCATCGCCCAGGCTGAAGTGCAGTGGCACACTCATGGTCACCCCAGCATCAACCTGTTGGGCTCTGGCAATCCTTCCATCTCAGCATTCCATGTAGCCAGAAAAAGAGGCGCATGTTACCATGCCCGGCTAATTTTTGATTTATTGTAGAGATGAGGTCTTGTCAGGTTGCCCGGGCTAGTCTTGAACCTGCGGGCTCAAGCAATCCCCTCGCCTTGGCCTCCCAAAGTGCTGGGATTACAGGCTGACCCACCAAGCCCAGCCCTTTTCCCCCTTTCTAGAGGCCACCTGCATCCTTGTGTGTCCTCTTCCTACATCTTCAAAGTGCAGCAGTGCAGCATCCTGAACTCTCTGTGCTTTACTCCATCGTCACATCTCTTCCTCCTCTAACTTTCCTGCTTCTCTCTTTCACTATAAGGAAGGTTGTATTGGACCCATCTGGGTAAACCACCATGGTCTCTCAATCTCATGATCCTTCCTTTACTCTGTAAAGTCTCTTTTACTATGTGACAGATCAGGGTCCTCGGGCATCCAAGGAAGGAGTGAGTAGGACCAAGCAGGCACATGGAAGGGACCAGAAGGGTCTGTTGGAGCAATGATGGAGGTCAAGCTTCATTGTACTTCCTTACTTAAAGCCAGGTTAATGTCTAAAGGAACCTGGAGTCCTGTGTAAATACTATCTTCTCCCTGAGCTCACCATGCACTGAATGGAGATGAACAGCCTGTGGGGACACACACTGAATAGGACCCAGGCTGACCTGATCTTGCAGCCTGATCCAGGAAAAAGGACCAGCTCATACCAAGTGGAGCTCCCTCAGCATCCCTGGGGTAGTCCCTAACATTGGCTTCAGGTCTCCTTGTATCCTCCAGAAGGCAGCATTAGAACACACAAACAACACAAGAAATTAATTCCTTTAGATATTAACCTGGTGACCCCGCCCTCACCACACGTGACCAACCAAAGCTCTGAGCCCTAGGAAAGAGACTCAGGGCAGAGGAAGGAACGACAGCAGAGTTGATCCCTGGAGCAGCCATGCTCAGGAGCATTTCTGGAGCTGAAGCTCTTCTCCATAGAGGAGGACAGAGCAGGAAGCAGAGGCCATGGGGACACCCTCAGCTCCTCGCCACAGGGGATACATCCCCTGCCAGGGGTTCCTGCTCACAGGTGATGGAGGATGATTTTCTGGGAGTGGTTGGGAGGAGGGAGCACAGAGACTGGCTGGAGTCTCCTCAGGAGGACCAGGCTCAGAGGGCACAGAGGGCTTCTGCTGGAGCCTCAGGGGAGAAGAAAGGAGAGAGAGAGGGAGAGAGAGAGAGAACAGGAAACTCTTACTGAACTAGAATTGCTAAGGAAAAGGAAAATCTCAGTTGCTCTGTATTTCAAGAAAATTATCACTGGTCATTACATATTAAAATTAATAAGAATAAGAACTAGCTGGGGGCGGTGACTCATGCCTATAATCCTAATACTTTGGGAGGCTGAGGTAAGAGGATTGCCTGAGAGCCCACCTAGGCAATTTGGCAAGACCTCATCTCTATAATGATCAAAAAATTAGCCAGGCGTGGTAGACTAGTAACTATATCAGGGTGACACTCCAAATGAAAACATAAATAAGGGCATCAAACATTGCCTTTACCCAACAAGATCAGAAATTATGTTTATTTGATTGTAAAATAAACACCAGGATGTGGAGGATCCTGGGAACTCCGAGTAACTCATCCACAGCTGTCTTCAGCCTGTCCCAGGCACTGGGGTACAACGAAGATCAAACAAGTCCCTGCCCTCACAGAGCTCATGTTCTCCTGGGGAGGAAGACAGACAAGCAAAGAGATCTCAAATGAGAGGTCAGGGGTTGAAAATGCCTTGGAAGGAACAGAGCAAGGAAAAGTCAGAAAGGGAAGACCCAGGGTCTCTAGAGGAGGCGATCAGGGAAGGTATCTCCCAAGGATACCCCTGATGTGAGTAGGACCTGAGGGCAGCGGAGGGTGAGCCCTGAAGACACTTGGGGAAGAGTATTCCAAACAGGGGAGATGATAAGGGGAGAATTGCTAAAGGAATGGGGGTTATGTTGCTGACCTTGACCCAGTAAGACATACATACACACACACACACACAAAGCTGAGGGGTGAAGAGTCCTGTTCAGGTCTCTGGGCCCCAAATTACCATCCTAATACATAGGTGCCAATATTAACTGATTCTCTCTCCTCCCTCCTAGTCTCACTTTTAACCTCCTGGAACACAGCTGCCACTGCCCAAGTCACTGTGGAATCCATGCCGCCCAATGTTGCAGAGGGGAAGGATGTTCTTCTACTCGTCCACAATCTGCCACAGGATCGTCTTGCCTACAGCTGGTACAAAGGGCAAATGGTGGACAGGAACCAACAGATTGCAACATATTCAATAGCCAATCAAACACAAACCCCAGGGCCTGCATACAGCGGCCGAGAGACAATATACCACAATGCATCCCTGAAATTTCAGAGGGTCACCCTGAATGATACAGGATTCTACAGAATACACATCATTACAGCAGATTTTCAGAATACAGAGGGAACTGGCCAGTTCAACGTACACCGTGAGTGATTCCTCCATGACCTCTGGGTGTTGGGGGGTTATTCTGCTTCACACACACAGGATTGTCAGGCCTAGACTATGTCTGTGTCCCCATCTGAACTATGTTCCATGGTAGAGTTTCAGCATTTAGTGCAGGACACACACTGTGGGAAAAACTTCAAAAGATCAAAATGTCTTATTCCAGAATCCAGACCCTACAGACATTCACAGCAAAGGAAGAAAAGTCTGATGGGAAAACTCAGCAGGGGAAGATCAGTCTCAGTCTAGCCCCACGGAACCGTCCTCCTGAACACGACCCTGAGAAACAACCTGTAGGGCTTGGTCAGGGCCTGGCCTGCAGGTCCCTCTAGGATCCTCATAAAGAAGCTCGGCCCTGGAAACCCCTGCCCAGACCCCTGTCCCAGGCTCCTGACTCCATATGGCCCTGGGGAACCTGTGGCCAGGCTGGGTTCTGGCCTTCTGGGCAGGGCTGACTGGGAGCAATGATTTACCAGCTATCTGAGGACCATGGCTCCCAGAGCTGGTCAACATTCAGGGCTCAGGCCCCAGAGCTTCACCTAGACAAGGACTGGGCCTTATCCTTCACTTGAGACTCAGTGAGGAGAGGACAGATAGACTAGCTCCCCATTCCATTAACCAACTGGATGGGGAACTTAAGAGATGGCCTATGGCAGTCAGAGTCCCAAGAGGAAGAACAGAAGAGAGAGGATGATCCTGGCAATTCCTTGTTCACTAGGTATCAGGCTGAGGGGTGCTCTCATGGAATCCAAGAATAATAGATGCTGTTTATTTGGGCAACTTCTCTATACAAAGTTGTAGGTCAGATAATTTTGAATATTTTAAGGTTGATTTATAGACAAGACAAGCCAGAGACCATTTACCATTTTTCTTATTTTTCTGAAGGGAGGTTGAGGCACATAGAGATACAGTCATTGAATCAGCATCACACAGTCCATGCATAACTGGCAGATCAGAGTCACAGGAGGTCTATCTGCAGCCACAGCCACAACCTCTCCTCAATTCCAGGGGCCTTATTAGGCATCTGTGGACCCTAATAACAGTTAATTCAGCTCCTTTCTTTCCTTGCATCTACAGCCCAGAGAGAGAGATTCTGGTCTGGGGAGCAAGATCAAATGGAAAATTCTTCAGTTTTTACTCTGGAACTTATTCAACTATTAGAATGTCTGGAATATCTAGGCCTTCTCCCTCTGATACACATCCCTTGCTGGACTTGAAAACAAGTGTTTCCTGTTTTGTTGGTATCATGCCCAAAGGAGGACAAAGGAAAGAACTTTGCTTTCATTCCAATCTCATCCCATACCAGCACGGGGCCCAATGCGAGACATACTCTCAGTAGCTTTCTGAAAAAGGAAGGAATTAATTAGTAGAAGAATGAATGGACTAGATATGGTAGCTAATGCTTGTAATCCTATCACTTTGGGAGGCTGAGGCAAGAGGACTGCTTGAGCCTAGGAGTTCAAGATCAACCAGGGAAATATAGCAAGACCTTGTCTCTACAGAAATCAGAAAATTAGCCAGACACAGGATCAGCTGAGCCCAAGAGGTTGAGGCTACAGTGAGCCACGATTGTGCCACTGCACTCAAACCTGGGTGACAGAGTGAAACCCTGATTCAAAAAAAATATGAATGAATGATCCCTAACCTCTTCAGAGACTGGATTCTGGTTGCAGAATTCAAGAAGGTTCTGATTGTACTTGTTCCCTGTCCCTCCAGGTTCTGAGGCCATGTTCCATTGCTCTGCCTTTGCTCTTAAAAGCCACCCTGAGAGCCGAGTCTCATGTGACTCTGGGGCTGCTGAGTCATAAGAGGCAGACGGGTATCAGGGATCCCTGGTTCTGGGGAAAGCAGGGAGCTCCTGGGCTCTGGAGTCTGCAGTCACTGCTCACTGCTATGGGTGTTTCTGGCTCTCTCAGTTCTCTTTCTTAAACCTTCCCCAGACACATCCACTAACAAAGACTGTCCTCTTCCCTTCCTGCTAACACTGTGGCCAGGCCCACCTCCTAGGCAATAGTAAAGCCCAGAAATCAGTCAGAGCATCCACCCCTGTCAAACTCCAGAATGAGCCAATGTCCCCAGGTCACCAGGAGAATAAGTTTCCACTGTGTCCACATTCAGGGCTCTTTCCCTTGGTGAGGTTGTCACATGGAACAGTCCCAAAAGTCTCATGCTCATTTCACACATTTTACTTATGACTCAGTCGTCTTCCTGGTGTGGGGCTCGTGTCCTGCAGTGGTTCCCAGGACCTTTCCCAGCTGGAGCTGGCCAGGCTGGTGCTGCCTGATGGATTTATTGCCTGTTTCAAGCACATTTGTGTCCCCCATGATGATGCCTTTGTCCTAAAGTGGGGTCCCTTGAATGGGAAGATGAACCAACCACGGGTATCTCACTTAGACTCCGCCCAATTTAGACAAATTTAACAAACTCTACTTGTGTTTTCTGAATTTGAAAGAAAAGGAAAAAAGTATTTCACATGCCTTGTTGGGGTCTTCTCCCCTTTTTGCCTGACTCTCCATAGGAATTAGGGAAGGGGTACTCTTTTTCCAAATGTATTAACGTAACATAAATCACTTCTAATCTGGTATTATTTTTCTCTTTTTTATATTGAGCCATCTCAGAGTTCCCCTCAGACCAGTTCTGTCTTTCTAATAGGACACATGTGTCTCTATCAAGATAGTCACTGATTTCAACCTGACTTCAGCCTTTTCTTTTGAGCATAATGTGACCCTGCTTAATTTCAGATCTTGGTCTAAGACCTTTTCATGATCTCTGGAGAAATATTCCTTCCAGCAATTGGTCTTACCTCTTGTAGTTAATGACAATTTTTACATGTGGAAAAAATTTAACTTCTCAAATTTCTATCTCAGATCCACCAAACACACAATACATGAGAGTCAGATTTCCAGCACGTTCATGCTCCCCACTTTCTACCAGTTGCTTCTGCATTTTCAAACATCCACATGTATTTCTGGGAAGATCCATTTGGTCCTCACCTGCCCTCTGTAGAAGGAGAAGGAACATTAAGGACCATGGACAGAAAGCATGGTTCTGCTTCAAAGCCAATGATTCTGGCCTGTTCCCCTTATTCTTTCTAGATCAGTCCTTATACTCAGCTCTACTCTTTTGGGGGTCACTGTTTCATGTAAGTCATCATCAAACACCTGGGAAAAACTGCCTCACCTTGTGGTCACGCAGCCCAACTACTCAACTGACTCGCTACTCCAACGTGTTATTTGTGTTCAAACACCTTGTTCCAGTCCAGGCTGCCCAGTATCCTCAGGGTTTAAGGGACAACAGGAAGTCCCACCATTACTCATCTCTAGGATGTCCTTGAAGAGAGAAACCCCAGAGAAACACATCTACTGGGGTAAAACAGGACTGTGAAGACAGAATGGTCCGAGCACCTGTGTGTTCCAGGTGAGGAGCCCAAGGTAGATCAGGCAGTCAGCTGGTCAGGGAAGGACAAGAAGAGGTGGCAGGGAGCGCTGACTCTGTCCATGATCCAATGTTGCTATTTAATTCACACTTGAGAAAGTCTGTGCTTCTCTCAGACACACCAGGTGGGCCTGTTTTCTGAGACCTCAGATTGTCATGCATCTGTCTTGTGACACATAACCCTGCCACAGGCTTTTAAGGTCTCGGTTTGGCTGAGAGGTGACAGATGCCAATTCTGGTTAAAGATGGCTTTGGAGAAATCAAAGTTACCACCCAGGACAATCTTCTCTCTGTTATCTGCACAGTGGTGTTACCCAAACCCTCCATCACAAGCAACAACTCCAGCCCCGTGGAGAACAAGGACTCTGTAGCCTTAACCTGTGAACCTGAGACTCAAGACACAGCCTACCTGTGGTGGATAAATGGTCAGAGCCTCCCGGTCAGTCCCAGGTTGGAGCTGTCCAAGAACAACAGGACCCTCACTTTACTCAATGTCACAAGAAATGACGCAGGACCCTATGAGTGTGGAAACCAGAACCCAGTGAGTCACAACCGCAGTGACTCAATCACCCTTAATGTCCTCTGTGAGTATCTCCTGTTCTTCCATGGCTCTAGCTGCTAGCCCGAATCCACATGGCAGAGGCCAGAACACTCAGGTCCCAGGACACAGATCCTCACCCCTGGTTACCCAGGCTGGCCATGACTTCTGGTCCCAGGCACACACAGCCTTGACCAAGAATAGGAGGTGGGGGGCTGCTCCTGTCCTGGGAGGCTTAGGGACCTGTGAAGGAAGAAACAACACAATGTCTCAGACTCAGTTTCAGTGGACATGGGGGTTATGGTTTGGACTTTTAAAAACAGGTTTGGGACTCAGTTCAGAGGGATACTCTGGCCCTTATACACACCAGAAGCTTCCCCTTCCCTCTGATGGCATCACATGTGACTTTATTTCCATTACTCCAGATGGTCCGGATGCCCCCACCATTTCCCCCTCAGTCTCTTCTTACCGTCCAGGGGCAAACCTCAATCTCTCCTGCCACGCAGACTCTAACCCACCCGCACAGTATTCTTGGTTTATCAACGGGAGCTTCCTGCAATCCACACAAGTGCTCTTTATCCCCAACATCAATGTGAATAATGGTGGATCCTATACCTGCCTCGCCAATAATTCGGCCACTGGCAACAATAGGACCACAGTCAAGATTATTGCAGTCTCTGGTAAGTTGATCCCTGGAAGACAGGCGTCAAGTCTTGGGGTAAAGTCTGTTTGGTTTTCAGAGAAGATCCAAAAAGAAATGTTCTTTCCCAGACTGTGTCCCATGGGCACCAGCAAATCCCAAATTCTCTGTGTCCTGGCTCTGAAGTCACCCCCTGTACAAGGTTGTGGACACAGTACATGGGACCCAGCACAGACGACAACAAGTGATGCACAGTTGGAGAGATAGGGAGATTTACCCAGAGTCTCTGCATGGGAAGGAACAGTGCCAAAAAGTATACATTTGTAGAGAAGGTAAGAGTATCAGCCTTTGGTTAATACAATGGACATTTCTCTCTAGAGATTTCCTGCACCGTCATAATCAACCCACAGACCAGAAAGCAAAAGTCCTCTTCAAATTGAGAAATCCTTTAGATTGAAACTTCTATAGGCACTAAGGTCATGAAGACTGGCAAGCCGTCTTTATTCCCTAATAAATTATTTAATGAAAAAAAGCACCTTCCCTTTTGTATGTAAAAGGCAGTACTAGGAAGGGGGTCTGACACAGAAAGCTCTAAGAAAAGATCACACAAAAGCCAAGGGTAGAAACATTCCACCTGATAATGAGGTTGATGAGCATGTGGACTGAGAAAAGGTGCCCAGTCTACACTAGAGATACTGGAGATGCCCAGGGGGACCAGTCAGAGGTCAACCTGGGGTGACCTGAGTCAGAGGGGTGGTGCCCCCCTCACCTTACAGATTGTCACCTGAACAAAGATGCTTGTCCTTCTGCTGGGGGTCAGGGCCATCCCCCAGCTGTTCACCTTTGCACAGTTTACTGATACACCTGAGAGCTGGCTGAAATCTCTGAGGATGGACCATGGCCCCAGATCCCAGGCCACTCTCAGTCCTCCTATCTGTCCACAGAACCAGAGCCAAATGGCTCAGTCCTATATCCAAGCCATCAGCACCATAGTCACAGAAGAGAAGGTCCCCGTGGTCGTGACCTGCCTCACAAATGACACAGGAATCTCCATCCAGTGACTCTTCAAAAACCAGACTCTGCTACTCTCAGAGAGGATTAATTTGTCCCTGGACAACAGCACCCTCAGCACAGACGCTGTCAAGAGGGAGGATGCTGGGAAGTATCAGTGTGAGGTCTCCAACGCAGTTAGTTACAACCAAAGTGATCCCCTCAGGGTGACTGTGAAATGTAAGCGGTCCCTTGCCCCTGCCTATATCTTTCTGGGAGGATTATTCTGCCAATGGTGTCCGAAAGGGATAAAAATCACAGGGGGAAGATTAGTAGAACTACAACTACAGGGCATTATAGGAAACAGAATCGCAAAGTGGTTAATAACTCAGGCTCTGAATCAGATAGACTTAGTTTTTTATCTTGGGTCTGACATTTACTGGGTGTTCCTTGCACAATGTTCTATTTTTTTTGTTTTCTGTTAACAGTGTGTGTGTGTGGGTAGCAAAATATACTTAAGACTTACCATTTTAGCCACTTATAAATTTACAATTCAGTAGTATTAAGTACATTCATACTGTACAACCATCACCACTATTCATTTCCTGAATTTTCTCATCTTACCATACTAACCTCTGTACCTATAATTCCCCACTACCCTTCCCCATAGCTCCCAGTAACCACTCTCTACTTCCTGTCTTTGTGTATTTGACTATTCTAATTACATCTCATGTGGGTGGAAACATACAATATCCCTTTGTGCCTGGCTTGTTTCACTTTTGCTATGTCTGGCTTTAGTTTACTCTTTTTCTGTATCCTCAAGTTGTAAAGTTAGGTTAATTTGAGATTTTTCTTTTTTGCTGCGTTTAGAACTATACACTTCTTTTTTTTTTTTGAGTCGGAGTCTCACGCTATCTCCTAGGCTGGAGTGTACTCGCATGATCATGGCCACCGCAATCTCAATCGGCTGGGCTCAGGCAGTCCATCTGCCTCAGCCTTCCAAGTAGCTGGAACTACATGCATATACTACCTCTTCCAGCTAATTTTTAAAATTTTTCTGTAGAGATGAGGTCTTGTCAAGCTGCCCAGGCTGGTCTTGAACACCTGGTCTCAAAAAATCCTCTTGCCTCCACCTCTCAAAGTGCTGGGATTATAGGTGTGAGCCACCACACCCAGCCAGTATTGTTTTAAAGATTGAATGTACTAATCAGTTAAACCTTCAGCAAAATGTCACACACAGAGGTAATGTTTTATGCTAGACTCCTATTAATGATTACTTTTATCATAAGCCTTGAAGTCGAGTAATCCTGTAGTCAAATCCCAGATTCACTTCTCACTAGTCATATGACTTTAGTAAGTTTTTTCACACTATAAGCTTCCAGTTTTTTCATGTTTAAAATGGAAATAATGGTCCAGGTGTGGTGGCTCACACCTCTAATCCTAGCACTTAGGAAGGCCAAGGTGGGAGAATTACTTGAACCTAGGGATTCAAGATAAGCCTAGGCAATATAGAGAGGCCTCCTCTCTACAAAACATCAAAAAGTTAGTCAAGCAGGACTCGGTGGCTCAGCCTGCAATCCCGTGCTTTGGGAGGCTCAGGTGAGTTGATTGCCTGAGCCCGCGAATTCGAGACCCACCTGGGCAACTCGGTGAGACCTCATTTCTACAAAAAATTAAAAAATTAACCGTGTGTGGTAGTGCATGCCTGTAATTCCAGCTACTTGGAAGGTTGAGCGGAAGGATCGCTGGAGCCCAGCAGGTTGAAGCTGTGGTGGCTCCCGGCCACTGCACTCCAGTCTGGGCGACAGAGTGAGACTCCAACTAAAAAAAAAAAAAGTTAGTCAGGGATGGTAGTAGGTGTCTGTAGTCCCTGTTACTTGGGAAGCTAAGGCAGGAGGATCACCTGAGCCCAGGAGTTTGAGGCTGTAGTAAACCGTGATCCTGCCACTGCACTTCATCTTGGGCAACAGAGTGAGACCCCCAACTCAAACAATTAATTAATTAATTTGAACGGGAATAATGTATACCTGACAAGGTTACTATATGGATCAAATGAGCTTCATGTAAAGTATTTAGTACAGGATCTGGCACATAGTGTGCGCCTCACAACAGTAGCTAATTAGCATTAGTAATCAGCCTGAGTTGACTGGTGAGGGCTAAGCCCAAATGGTTGCAACAGAAAAAAGAAAACACAGATGCAAAAGATACATATATCTTTGGAGGGGACCCATAAAATGAACCTTTATTCTGACATTTTTAAACTTCTGTCACCTTTAAAGTACTCTCTGTTTGATGCAATATACTTATAGAGATGCTTTTTCCACTGTTCAAAAGAGTTTTTAAACTTGTCAATTTTGATGCCTTTTAGTGTTTCTGCCATTTCTTTGTTTTACCTCTTCCACATCAACAAAACTCTTCCTTTTGAGGACTTTTCTTTTTTTAATCTGGGGAAACAAAAGAAAGTTGTTCCAGGCAAGATTGGGTGAATAGGGAGGGTGGGGCATGGAGATCATTCTGTTTTTGGTCAAAAACTACTGAACACTCAGCGTGATGTGGGAAGGTGCGCTTATAAATCACCCATGATGAAATGAGCAAATTCGCTGAAAGAATCTCCGAAACAAAATTCATGAAACCTAATACAACCTCTCACAACAATGCTAAGTGGTACACTGATGCCAATGGGTTCCTAGAACACGTACTAGCGGGGGAAGCCTATGCTACAAGGGCCCTATTCTCCAAAAAATAATTCCAAATTTTTGGGGTAACCCCTCATGCACACACACACATACATACATATGGGGGGGAGAGTCATTACACAAAAAATTCACTGGTACATGGCTATTGACTATGGGAAAGGGGGAAAATGAATTAAGTGCAATGTCTCAGGCCTGGTATATTAGTTTCCATCCACCAAAATGCAGCCAAGATGGGATTAGATATGCAGATATTTATTGGGAAAAAGGCCTGTGAGGGGAAAGTGGGGTGGGAGCGCAAGGAACCTTGGAGAGTCCTCAGACCATGATGTAGACCTGATGCCTATGAGGGAGAAAGAGAAGGAAAGAAACCTCGTGCAGTATAGTTCTAAGAGAGTTTCTTCAAGGCTGATGAGGAGACCTTGAGTCAGTGACTCACCATAGGAAAACAGTCTTTCAGAACCGCGCTTGCTTTCAAACCCCAGCTTGATGCCCATGGGAAGCAAGTTCCCTGCAAAAGAGGTGGTGAATTCCGAAAGCACTGGCCTACGCCTCCTGTCATGTAAGACTCTGCCATAGAGACCGGAAAGGCTCATATTCATGGCTCCCACAACTGAGACACTGAGAAAAAGATGGAACCACAAAAAAGTAGAAAGTTCTGATGACACACACAAATAGCAATCCTTTCTCATATTCCAAAGGCTTCAAAAATATCTGAGTGCAAAAGGGATGGAATGGAGGGAAGACTGATCACCAAGCTAGAAACATGGTAACAGAAAAAAATTGAAAGGATATAGTTGACTAATCAGCTCCCAGCAACCTTCCCACCCCCTCCCAAGAGAAATATGTTATTTGAAGGAACAAACTGACAGACTCTTTTTCTGATGACCAATTCTAGCTGAAAATTGTTTCCTTTGACACTCCCACTGTGATATAACATAGACATTCGTTTCTTATCCCTTTTTCTGTCCGTGACAGAATCTTCAGGGCAAGGAAGTTCTGGCCTTTCAGCAGGGACCATTGTTGGCATCATGATTGGAGTACTGGCCCAGGTGACTCTGATATGACAGTTCTGGTGTATCTTCTGTATATCAGGAAGACTGGCAGGTATGGTGGCCTTTTCTCATGTTGTTTCTTCCAAGACTGCCTGCCGTGCTTGGGAGAAGAAAAGGACTTAGCCTGTCTCTGGGCCTGGATCTCTTCCTCTTCCCCCTAAACTCCTGTTTCTCAGCACTAATTCCTGTGGTTCTCTTCATCCCTGGTCTTCATGCTCCAAGTACCTTCTGTCTCTTAGGCATGATTATCTTCCAGCCCCTACTCATTTGTTTTCCAGATTCATCCTCAGAGCTCCTAGCTCCTTTGTAAATATCTCCTACTTGTGTTGTTCTCTTCATTTCCATAAATTTAAATAACCTGTCCCTCAACAAGTGCTGACTTCTTGTTTCCAGTCTCTCTGGAAACTTCCTTGCACACTTCTGCCTCATTACCTTCCTAAAACCCAATTCACTATCCTACTCAGGAATCTACAGTGGCCTACTCTGACCTATTAGATAAACTCAGATTTCTTCTTTTTACTAACACCTCTTGATTTCTTTACCAATACTCCCTAGTGTAATTCTTCCTTTCTAATTAAACCTGTCTCCCTATACATCCCTGTTCTTCCATCCCATACAGACAAAGAATTCTTAGTTACAGTGCTATGCCTAAAAACACAACTAACAGGGTGATCTCTCCTCTACTATCAGTACTGCAGAGTTATCCATACCCTTTATCACAAGAAACCTATGACCTCAGGGGAGACTAAGTCTAGGACGTTAACTTGTGAACCTAAGACTCAGGACACAACTTAATTGTGGTTAAGAATTTGTTTCCTAATGAACAATTTATGTG
This sequence comes from Cephalopachus bancanus, assembly GCA_027257055.1. Lineage (NCBI taxonomy): Eukaryota > Metazoa > Chordata > Mammalia > Primates > Tarsiidae > Cephalopachus > Cephalopachus bancanus. The sequence continues at coordinate 52,994 of JAPVLO010002031.1, forward strand.
TTCATGAAAGATATAGAAATGAGGAATACAATATCCCTACCCAGAGAACATAAAGCCTAAGACAAGAGATAAGACATGAAAAATAATTACAGATACCATAATAGAAAGGGATAAATGCCACAAGAAATCAGAAAATCTAACGGGAAATATGACTACATATTAGAATCACTGGGAAAATTTTAAAAAGAATACCTGGTGTTCAGGACTCACTCACAAATTTTGATTTAATTGGTCTTGAGTGGGACCCAGGTACAGGTAATGTTTAAGCCATCTCAGATGCTACTAATGTGTAGCCAAGATGGAGACCACTCCCCCCACCCCACCCCCCACTCTAAGAAGCAGAAATTGAGCTTTAGTCAGTGCTTTTTAGCTAGGGCTACACATCAGAATGACCTAGGAAACTTATTCAACATATGTAGGCCTGTACTTTGTTGGCCCTATTCATCAATGGGTTCCACGAAGAACTCAGGCATCAAGTTAAGAAACCTGCTAAATTGAAAAGCCACCTATTTGATATGTCAAATTATATGAAAAGCATTGTCAAATAATTAATGAGATTAATCTTCTCTAAGTTATATTTTTATGACCATTCCAAAAGTTATATGAGATTTCTAGAAATCGAATTTGTTATCATCACAATGCCATATACCACATTTCTTTGTGGGTTGTATCATTATAATAATGAACTCCCATTAGCGTTTAGTTTAGCCATAGTAATATTAAGCCACAGACAGACAGCTTTTTTTTGGTTTGCTTGCTTGCTTACTTTTGTGGAGATGGGGTCCAACTGTGATTCCAGATTGGTCTCAAACTCCTGGACTCAAGCAATCCTCCCACCTTGGCTTTCCAAAGTGCTGGGATTACAGGTGTGAGCCATCCTGCCAGGCTATCAGACTGTTTTAATTATTTTCTAAAAACATTTGCAATCAGCTATAGTCCAAAATTGCTTCTTCTTCAGTGTGATTTATGGAAGTTGCTAACAAGTTTCCTTGAACAGAGAGCTCTGATAACTTTAAGATCATACCATTGAAATAGTTGAGAATTTAAAACACTTTAGTGAAGAGACTGATAGTTTCATGAAACTGCTAACCAAGATCAAGTAGAATTAAGACATTAACTACACGGAACTAAATGAACTAATGAAGATAATGTTTTTATGCCTTTTTTTGGCAAAATTTTGCTGGTTCTTTCTATATTTTCCAGATTTAAGGAAACTCTTTTTCTTTTAAGCTATCTATAGCTTATAACAACTTGGGTGAAAAAACACTTTTGGGTGAGAAAAAATTGCAGCATTTACTTTTTCTTCCTACTTATCCCTCCAGAATTGGGAAACTATTCATGAGTATTCCAGTTTTATGGTAATATAGTTACTTGCATAAGTTCCATAAGAATCTGCTGTCTTCATAACAGAATACAGAAAATGCTGCTGTGACTGGGACGTCAGAGGGACATAAAATGAACCACTACTGCAGTTAAACCTTATAGTCTTTGTCAAATATTCCAGCAAAGCAAATTTAAATGACCCTATGTGGTCGACTGATCATCTTGCTGCATTTATATAAATAATCAGGTCACGCTTGATAAAACTAACCTTATTTTGCAAACAAATTAGTCTTACTCCGATTATCTTTGGTAGAAATAGGGATAACTTTAGAGAGAAAAACGTCTCAGAAGAAAAACTATAGTACCCATGTTGTTAGACTATAGCCCTGTATGTTGCTTTCAAGTTTTTATTATCTACCTGTAGATAGCACTGGACTCTGAACTCTTCTAAATCCTCCAATCCAATTTTCTCCCACAGAATCACTAAGAACAAGAACTGTTGTGTTCCCGAAGCCCTATATGCCGGAGCTGAGCAACTAAATGTGAATTTCAAGGGATAGACCTTGTGCCTGATGTTCAGACCACTCAGAGAGTTCACCAAAATGTTCTGTACCATAAATAGAGACATTGAAACTGCAAACCAGGACAAGACATCAATAACTTCATGCTGTGCACAGCTTTTCCCCAGATATGGAACAAGACATCTCATCTCCCCATCATACAGAGACCCTTGCCCCTTTTAAGTTTCCTTGTTCATGCCTACCTCTTTTACTTGGCAGGATAATGCTATAATTTGAATTTCACAATTAGTAGCTGGTGCAGGTAACTTGATGGATCTGCCATGTCTTCATGTCAAGCCTAAATCTTTACATGGCCTAAGGGATCCTTTATTCCACTTTAACTGCATCCCTAAAACAACTGTTTGTTCAAATTGTACTAGTGTTCCTTTTTACAGTCAGATTTCTAGACCCACTTGTCCTCACTTCCTGTTTTAACTGAACTGAGTCATGGGGTGCTAGAAAATAAAATTGTTCCTGACTTGCTTTCATTGGAGAAACTTGGTTTGGAGGGATGGGCAGAGTGTGTGCAGTTGCTGACACTTCTTGTTGCATGTGAATAAATGCATCGGGTATTGTAGAGACTCAATTACCAAAATTAACAAATGTGCTACCTTGTTAAAATGGGGAGACTCTTCATCTGGGTAATTCTTTGATTTATTCTGTTTCAGTTGGTTTGGTTCATGGAGACCCTGCCTAAAGATCATACTCTAAACTCTTGATGTTATCCTCCTGATAGTCACAGTAGTAGTCTTTCTGGTGCACTGCATTCACTAAAAGTTTTAAGTGTTTGCATGAAGACCAGTGACCATGTCAAATGGTCTCTCTTCAGCTGCTACAACAGATCTCAAAGAAGTGCGTGATCATGGGACACCATAACCTATGAGTGACATGTTGCGACCAGAAGCCCAAAAGGATGGCAACTGAGAATAGAACTGAAGTCTTAGTTAATCCAGAATAATCTCCCCATCTCAAGGTCCTTAACTTCATCACATCTGCAAAGTCTTTTTTGCCAAATAAAGTAAAATTCACAGGTTCTAGAGATTGGGAAGTAGACATTTTGTAGAGGGCATTCTTTGACCTAACACAGGTAACATTTATAAAATCTACCCACAAATAATTTGTTTTGCTTTCCTTCTGCATCTCACTTTTACATTTGAATCACAGCCAAGAGCACAAACTTTGAGGTGAAATTCACCAACTCTTCTGTTAGCTGATTGGATGACCCTGAACTAGTCACCTCCCCTCCCTCAGCCTCTTGTCTCATCTGCAGCACAAGGATGGCTCTTACTGTATCAGAAAATGACCATGGAAGAGTAAATTGAGATGTGTCAGGTATTAAACACAGTTCTTGGTGCTGATAAGCCCTCAGTAAACATTCCTTTCACTCCTCTCCTTGCACCATCCCCTTTCCTCTTGTCCTTGCCTTCCTCGGCATCTCCTTTCTCTTCAGTGACTTACTCAGTTTCACCTACCATTTAGCAAAGAAGCCATATGCCCATTCTTTTGTGATTGTGCTTGAATGTTCTTGTGATGGAGTTTGTGCTGTCTCTCGAGGCAGCCCACATTACAAATATGGAGAGGTCTGTTTAAAACAAGAAGTTTGTTTTATGTTCACATAAAATTTATATGTGTTTTCTCTTAATTTATACATTCTGACTTGTTAATTTATATGCATTCCCTTATTTTATTCAACTTCATTCTTTCTCTTTACACCTTACAAATAAGGATAACACCAAGACAAAAACAGACTTTGGGCCTCAAGAGAGGATTCCTTTAGCAAGATGAGCACTTTTCCTTTGATGAGATGAATGCTACTTGCAAAGCACCCTTGAAACCTGTTTCTAGGTTTGGCTTTTAGCAAAACCAAGTGACTCAAGGACACATTCCTAGACCCCCCAGGAGACAATAACTGTGACAGAATCCACACGTACTCTGAGTATTCCTGCCTTTGGGTGAAGGTTTTTTCACAGAAGATACTTGTGCGTGGGTTACTGCCCCCAGTCTTTCCATCCTGGAAGTTCAACCTCCCATTATCTATCTTCATCTCCAGCTGACCTGTCAGGACCCTGGTTGGAAATCACCTCCGCACCCTGAAACCAGGGCAGCAGCTTTGCCTAGCCCATAATGATAATAGCTCACACTGACTCAGCACTCACTGTGTGCCAGGCACTATCATAAAGGTTTTCCAGGTAGCCACAGTCCTCACAAAAATCCTGTGAATGTTATCATCCCCACTTTCACAGAGTAAAAATACTGAGACAGAAAAGTAAATACTCAAGGAGGCCATACTTCATAATTTAACCTCATCTCCCACCCATCTGGGCAGAGAGGATGCCCCAAGATTTCTGAGGTCTCCTGAATGACATCAACCTTCCAGAATGATATTTGCCCCCACCCCCACTTTCAAGATCTGACAAACATCCAGTGTTGTGTTTTTTGCTTTGCCCTTCACTTAAGCACCTGTTCCCTAACACCACGCAGCTGTACAGCCCTTCATAAACGCTGGTTTTTATGAACCTCAGTCTCTTTTGGGAAAAAGCAGGGCCAGGTCTTCAATTCTCCTAAAAAGTCATTTTTACTGAATTGTCAACTATTTGGGCAATCTTGCTCTGGCCATAAAAGGGGTTCCCTAGAGATAGAATGTATAATGAGAGGGAAACAGGTGGAGAGCGAACCCCTGGTATGGTCACAAAGGGGAGAAGATTTCAAATCCAGAAACAGACATAAAACACACCAAATATTTGTGGTCTTTGAGCAATGGCAGCCCCACCTGTCTCTTTCAATGCCTGTTGGCATCTGACTTCCTTCACAATCTTCCCTTCTTGGCCTTGTTTTCTTAAATCAATGCTGACAACCTGGAAGCTGGGGCCAGACCAGGACATTCAGCACTGAGTGGTGGGGATGGAGAAGGCAGAAAAGGGAGAAGAGCGTTTGACTCATGAGAACCTGACTCACCTAGGTACACATCACCTGGGCAGGGAATGAATTAGTGAAGGGCTTTGCAGAACTCATGGTTTAAGGAGTTGTACTTCCTCATTACTGTCTGACTGAGTGCAAAGTGGTGGGGTGGAAAGCATCACAGTTTCTTCCCAGTTAGAAATCCATTGTCCCTCCCTTCTCCCTCTGTGGGGTTACTTACTTCTGTCCATATTTATTGAGTTGTATTCAGGAAAAAAAAACTCAGTTGAATTCCTTAAAGTTTCAAGCACTGAGTTCAGTTCAAGAGTGTCACCTTGGTGATGACTAGGCATAAATATTTCTAAAAGGCTCTGCAGAAAATTTTGATAAGAGTCTTTGCACCACCACTCATAAAGCCTTTGGGGACCCCTGATATATAAAGATAAAGAGGAAGGACCTGCTATGGGCTGGGGATCTTTCTGTTTGCACCTCTTCTAAGCTCACAATGATCCTTTGAAGTAGGTACTATTATCCCTCTATTCCAAGACATTGATTATCTTGTCCCTCCTTTCAGAACTGGTAAAATGTGGAACTGGTATTCAGATTCACATATTTTTGCATATAAAGCTGTGTTTCACTTCACACCATTGTTCCTACCAGAATTTAAACAAAGGAAAGATGACTGCTTCTAACAGAAATAATCATATAGGCTTCAACAAAGAGACAGGATCTGAAATGGGCCTTAGGATGAAGAACAATTCAAGAAGCTGAGAAGGAAGGCAAGGGTATTACAGGACAAAGGAAAAGAATAAGGATAAGTTCCGACATGTGAAGGTAAGATGTGGGTCAGGCCATTCTACGTAGATCAGGGGACTAGATAGGGCCATGTGATAGGGGCTTTGAACGGCAGTCTTAAAAATGAAAACTTTGCTTTGTAGATGATAGGAGTCACTGGAAAGTTTTGAGAAGGTCAGAAACATGGCAAAACATTTCCAGAAAGGTTACTCTAACAGTATTAGGCAAGATAACTTGAGGAAGTGGTTCTCAACTCTGGGACCTCATTAGAATTGCCTGGAAGCTTTCTTTTCCTTTCTTAACTTTTTCTCAACTTTCATTCTGAAATAATTTCAGACTTTCAAAAATGCTGCAAAAATAGAGTCCTCATATACTTTTCTCTCAACTTCCCTAATATTAACATTTTAGATATCTACAGTATAATCATCATCATCAATAAATCGTCATTGACATCATACAATGAAATAATCTACAGACCTTATTCAAATTCCACCTATCTTCCCACTAATGTCCTTTTTCTGAACCAGGATCCAATCTAGGGTCACATATTGCATCTCATTGTTTTGTCTCCTTAGTCTCCTTCAATCTGGGAAAATTTCTCAGAATTTATTTTGCCTTCAAAAACTTAAAATTTTTGAAGAGTATTGGCCAGTTATTTTGTAGAATCACTCTCAGTTTGGGCTTGTCTAATATTTTCTCATGACTAAACTAAAGCTACATACTTTGGGCAAGAAGAACACCAAGATGTCCTGCTGTGCCTTCTTGGTCCATCATATTAGAAGGCCCAGTATGTCGATATCTCTGACTACTGGAAACGTTTACTTTGAGCACTGAGCTAAATCCTCCCTGTAAAATGACTATTTTCCTTGGAAGCATTCTTAAATGACTAATGCCTGGGCCACGTCATGGACCAATCAAATCAGACTCTTTTGGGGTAAGGCATAGGCATTGGTAGGTGTTAAATGTCCTACAGGTGATTCTAACCAGTATTCAGAGTTGGACAGTGAAGATTAGAATCTGGAAATCTGCTAGGAGTCATTCCTGAGCCTCTCTTCTAAAAGGACATCCAGTTCCAGGCATAATAAGTATATCTGGACTTTGGCGATTACATGTGGTAGGGAAATGGGAAGCTCAAAAGTTCTCTGGAAAAGTGATGAGTTAGTAAATTGCTGTCCTATAAAAAGAGAGGGCAGGACACTAAGTAAAGTGGCTAGACTTGTTGGCCTACTATCTCTCCAGACCTCAGAGAAACCTTTACTGCAGTGAAAGTACACACCATATAATTTTATTATCATAAGCCTGAGTTCCTAATTGCCACTGACATGGAGAGAATTACGAATCATGTAATATACACATACAACCACACATGCAAAAATGAACACTTCCGGGTACGGTTAAATGAACAACTCACAGAATCCAAGACAGAGGTATGTGACCTCCCTTCAATAACCCAGTCCTCTCTACTTGATCTTTTGTCTGTAATCTCTTCTGAAGTAAGAAAATAAAGACCCCGGTGGAAATTTCATAAAATAGGAAAGTGTACACATCTCCTGTCACCAGGCTGTTTAAGCAATGAGATACTCTGCTCAATTCCCTTAGAGTTATTATTTTGGGGTCTTCATGAAAAGATTTCAACAATCTTTCCCTTAGAGAGTAGTTTAGAAAAGCTCTCATACTGATTTTCCTGTGCTGTCATACGCCAACAATAATCAACACAGAAGAAGACCCTGTTACCAAAAGTGGGAGCAGAAGTTTCTCCCCACCACTAAGCAAGCAATCGGTTCTGCAGCAGGCACCAACTGGGTGTCATTCAACACTATCTACCTGGAGAGCGTGGAGCGTGTCAGACCCCACAAGTCGAGGGCTCAGTCCCCAAAACGACTCCCTTCAGACACCAATTGCAAGTACAGGCATCCAGAACTTCTGACTGACCGGCTTCGAGTTGGAGTTCCCATGACTGCTCTTTGGCTTTGATTAATTTGCTAGAGCATCTCACGGAACTCAGAGAAACACGCATGTTTACTGCTTATTATAAAGGATATTACAAAGGAACAGATGAAGAGATGCATAGGGCAAGGCATGTGGGAGGGGTACAGAGTTTCCATGCTTTCCCTGGGTGCACCACTCTCCAGAAACTTCCACATGTGCAGCTAACCAGAAGCTCTCAGAACTATTTTTGGAGACTGCGTTACCTAGGCATGATTGATTAAGGCATTGGCCATTGGTTATCAACTTGATTTTCAGTCCCTCAACTTTCCCTGGAGATTGGGATTGGAGCTGAAACTTCCAGCCCTCTAATCTTTTTCTTTTCTTTCTGGTGACCATCTCCATCCTGAAATATCAGTCAACATTAGCATACAAAAAGACAGCACTTGGGATATTCCAAGGATTTTAGGAGTTGTATACCAGGAAATGGGGTGAAGACCAAATATATATTTCACAATATTGCAAGAGACCATCAGATAACATGCAAAAGGAAACACTAGTTTAACAAAAATACAGAAGTGGAAAGGCCCTGATGAGTGCAATTCCTAAAGTATTTGCATGAGTGTTACCAACAGCAAGTTCAGCTGCTCTTTGCTTTTAGGCCAAGATGTAGTGAAAGGAAGATGATTTTATTCCACAGACCACCAATTCAGGAAATGGTCAGGTTCATGGCTCTAGAAACCATGCGGTTTAGGGATGAGGGTAAGGGTTTTAAAAGGATGATAATGGATGCCAGTCTACCTGACTTTTCTGAAGAGTATTTCAAGAAATTGTTCTTCCAGGGGTTTGACCGGCATCATCTTGGCTGTGGCCAGGATGATGATTCAACCATCTATGCATCCCTTTAGGTAGGAGGGCTTCGTAATTGATGTTCTGGCCTAGTTTGTTCTCAGATTAACCTCTGGAATTCTTGGGACCCTGGTTGGCATTACCCCAATTGTAGCTGTGTTGTAGATTGACTATCTTGAGGCTCTACCTAAGTAGGGGGAGTATCACACCTGAGCCTTCATTCTGGCTTTCTTTAAGATTAGCCCTTGGAATTTCTAAGAAAATGAAGAGTTCAATAAATATCAGAGAAGAGGAAGAAAACAAAATGATTAAAGAACAAATTTAATGTTAGAGTTAAAAAATAGTGTTTGGAATACATTTTAAAGCTAAAATTCTGAGTTGCTGACTTGCATCTGACTCCACTGGTGCAAGAGGAGGTGCTGGTAGGCAATCGCTGGAAAAAAAAGATAGCTGTGACACTCAGGGAGCACTAGGAAAAGAGCTCATTCAATTATCCCTGAGTTACACACAGCCAATATCCTTCCAGCCTCCCTAGGGAGTCTTACTGAGAGGGCTGGCACATAATTAAAAACTAACACATGGGAGAAGTAATTCATAAAAAGATGAGATCAACTAGGTCAAGAATGGCTGAGGAAGCTTTCACAGAAAAAGGCAGAATTCAGGTTAGGACTTTAAATTTGATTCAGGTTAGGTCTTAGGAAAACAGAGACAAGGAAAACATAAGCCAAGGAAACCAGATGTCAAGCACCATTTTAGATGCCTGTTTTGAAGAGGATCTCAGGAATGAGAGTGGATTTACATATGGCATTTTATTTATTCCTCTCAACTATGTGGGGTTATTTGAGAGGAGGGTGCTGATCCTCAGAAAGGTGAAGTAACTTTTCAAAGTTGGCGGTGGATCTAGAATAAGAAATAAGGGGTGTCTAACACCACAGCACAGGCCATCACCTATACCACTGAGAGAACTGAATACTGTATGTTTAGGGAACAGGAAGAAGCAGGGAGAGCCATGATAGAAAGAGAAGATTAGAAAACAGGTAAATTACATATGTTTGTTAAAAGTGGACCATATACTGTAGAGCTATAAATACCAGACAGAGACATTCAAACTTGGTCTTGTGGTTACAGAATAGCCACTAAAGACTGAGAAAGAGAGTCACCAAAGTGACATCTTGAGCAAAGACGATAAAGGCTGGTGAAAACAGGGTTTTCCTAACTCCTAAACAGTTCCTAAGCTAAAGAGATGCCACCAACAACAGCAAAAGGGCCATGTGATGTGTGGAGTGAGAACTGGATGAAGAGCACAAGCCCTGGGTTCAAATGCAGAAAGTCACGCACTAAGGTCATGGCTGTGTTAGGCAAGTTATTATCTCTCTCTGGACTTCGGTCTCAATTCATCCACAAATCAGGGTCAGCGATAATTAATCTCTAAATGACCTCAGCATCTCTACCCAAGTGTGGCACACCAATTGGCAACAATGAAATCACCCAAAAGCTCTTTAGAAATGCAGACTCTTTGGCCCCACCAAAAGAATCAGAATCTATTGAAACAAGGTCCTTGGGGGATTCTTGAGCACATTAAAGTTTATGAGGCACTTCTTTCAAGTGTCTTCCAATTCTAAACTGCAATTATTACACACTCACTTCACAAGAGAAAGAAAGTATACCTGTTTGCCTCATCTGTGTCCTTTTCTTAACCCTAAAAGCATCTTAAACTCTCTCACATCCTGGAAGAGGTTTTAGGAAACAGCATAGAGGCAGTGCTGCCACCTTGTGACCATCATCACTAAATTCAGGTAACTCTTACAGGTCTCACCAGATAAAGGGGGTTGGGGGCGGGGGGCAGTGGAGACAGAGTGGGCATGAGTCCAAGTCACAGAGTAGATGAGAGAATCACAACCACCACAATTATTGGAAGTCACCACCAGAGAGAGCTCAGCCTGCGTCAGAGAACATCATCACATTTCAAAAGACAGTTTCAATAATACAGAATATGTGTTGTCAGTGGAAACCTGGTTTCCAAGGAAAGCTCTGTTTCAAAAATCACTCTGGCAGGTGTTTTCAGCCATGAAGCCCTGGCCTGAACTCCACCAGTAACCAGGAAACTTCTGTTACTGTGACCAATTCTCTCCCTTCCTGAGCCAAAATGTGTCTGACACATACTCACCACTTCTTGTCTTAATCTCTGTAGATACCACAATAATTCTAACACTTTCATATATAACCCACTTTCAAATATTGGTTAACAACTTCCATGTGCTGCCTGCCCCGATCTTCCCTCGGCCATTTCCCACATGGCATCTCGCCATACCCTCCAGTCACTTTCCCACAGGCAAGTGCAGAGCTGCAGCCAAGTGGATGCCCCAAATCCTGGGTTGCCCCCAGAGCAGCCGAGCCACAGGCCCCCCGCTTCCCATACTGGCACTACACCCCCATCTAGAAAGCTAAACAGCACATCAGCTGTTTGGGCAACATTGATTTTTCCCTGCTTGTGCTGTTGCTCACTCATCTGACACCCACGTAGGTGTACACATTTTATTTTTAAAGAAATATCCATCCTACCCTGCCATGTACTGTCACTAGAGAGACAAAGATGAATCAGACCTGGTCCCTGCCATCACAGAGCTGCAGGCTATGGAGGGAAGGAACCCACTCAAAGCCGGACCATTGCCGTTCAGAGAGAAACACCATGACAGACACCAAACAGGCTTTTTGACCCATCTAGCAATCACCTGTGAAAAATATTCCACTCTTGGTTTGCTGGGCTGTTTTCCTCTTTTCAAGCTCAAAATGAAATAAGAGGATAAATGTCCCCCATTATCCTTTGTGCAGCCACAGTTGGACCAGGCTTTTCCTCTTGGCTGATCCAGAGTGTTCAGGGCTAACACCTCACTCTGAATGTCTTCTTTCCTAACAGAGTTCACCAGGTCTGCAGTGGGAGCAGCCAGGTAGCTACATACTAACAGAAAATCTGGCAAGTCAGGATACTTGTTTATTCCTGAGGTTTTGAGACTAGTGACTGTGTGATGTTGAACTAATCCTATAAATACCTAGCACTTCAATGTCTGCCTCTGTACAATGGGGCAGGTGGATCGGGTCACCTTAGGTCTATGTGTATCATGAGTGCTCCTCGGAGACAACACCACACCTTATCTTCTCTATATCCACCATCTAGCAAATGACAGGCACACATTAGGAATCAAAGATTCACTGAATGTGTGTATTAATAAATGACTATATTAGAGTGATATAAAACATGGGTTCAATCAAAGAATACTTTCAAATGTTTCCCAAGTACACTGTAGAATGAGGAAACCAAATAACTGAGGCAGAATGGTGTTTTCTCCTACCCTCGCCTTAACTCCTTCCTGGGGAAGGGCCTTTGTACATCTGAGAGACTCTGTTGATGCAAATGATGCTCTTGAGATGGATTAGAAGAAGTGGCCGATACCGGACATCCCCAACAATACAAACGAGTAACATTCTGAGAGTGCATTGTAAGTCCAAGTTGTTTTAAACCCAACAAAGTTAGGCTGGGTACCCAAATATTAGTAACAAAATTAGATATATAGCACTGTATGTATTTAACAGGCTATACTGACACCTCATGGAGATAAATAACACATATAAAAACACAGATGTGCATCATTAAAGTTCGTAACTTGAAGATTAATATGTCGGGGACTACTGTAAAACAACAGAAAAGTTCATTTGTCTTGGGAGTGTTTTCCACCAAATGACCTAAGCGACCTGAAGCCCCCTCCTATGATACACAGGATGTGATACTCACTCCAAGTCCATGGAGGGGAAACTAGAGGAGTGATCTGACAGGGAGCAGAACCTGAAGAATAATCAGACTGAGGGTACCCAGAGGAAGATTTGAAAAGTTCCCTGACCCTGTGGTGGCCTTATGCGGAGGATGGAGATCTCAACAGGAAAAGGAAAGCATCCCATTCAGACACCAGGATGCATGTGCTCATTTTTCAGAAGACTTTTCTTTCTGCTGAGGGCTGCACTTTCACACACTTCCTAACACATCAGGCCTAGTTAAGAGGTTCCAAAACTATCACTCCATTCAACAACCATTTTAGGAGAATGTTCCTAAAGTGCCGGGCTCTGTATAAGTTCAGGGAATACAGAAATGAACATAAACAGCCTCGGTCCTCAAAGATCCTACCTACCCACTGAGCTTTAGAGGGTACCTCTCCTATCTCCATCCTATAACACACCGTGCTCTGCACTGCCCTCCTCTCAGCAGTCCATCAATCCAAATCCCAATCAACCCCATGTGATCAGCTCAAGTGCCCCCTGACCCAGAGTCCCTCTCAGTCCCCAGAGCACTCTTAGCACTTATGAAAGTTGACTTGACTTATACCTCTAGGCTTTATGAAGTGCAAGTCGTCTCCCTGTTAGACTTGAGCCTCCTGAAGACAGAGACCACTTTCAGAATTTTCCAGAAAGAAGCCACATAAGTGGTTTATATCAGGCAAAGTCTAGGCCTAGCCTGAGTCTTCAACTCCAGAGCAGTCCCCACTGCCTAGAACAATTGGTGGTCCCTTGCAAGTGCTTTATAAACTTTGCAGTAGTAAAATCTACAATCAACTCTCTAACACATCAGTAGGCTAGGATAACTTGAAAACTCAGAAAGAAAAAATGGTCAAACAAAAATCAAAAGGGCTTTCACTCACACCTTGCCTCTCCCCTCCTCTCAGGGAAACAAAGTCATGCCACCTGTTCTCAGTCCTTCCTGCAGGTTTCCAGAGAAGGCTCCCTTGTTAATCTCCCCTTCACCTCCACAAACGTCACCCAGCAATCCAGCCCAGCCTAATGAGGATCATGTTTTATGACTTTTCATTTGAAATTTTGCTGGTTCTTTCAATGTTTTATTTTCCAGAATTAAGGAAACTTTTTAAAAGTTGTCTATAGCTGACAGCAATTTGGTAAAGTATACTTTTGATATTAAAAGTGGAAATAGCCAGGCTCGTTGGCTCAGCCTGTAATCCCGCGTTGGCTCAGCCTGTAATCCCGAGGTGAGTGGATTGCCTGAGCCCGCGGGTTCAAGACCCGCCTGGGCAACTTGGTGAGACCTCATCTCTACAATAAATAAAAAAAAAAATTAGCCGGGTGTGGTAGCGCGCGTCTGTAGTTCCAGCTACTCGGAAGGCTGAGGCGGAAGGATCGCCGGAGCCCAGCAGGTCGAGGCTGCAGTGGCCAGGAGCGGCCACTGCACTCCAGTCTGGGCGACAGAGTGAGACTCCAACTCAAAAAAAAAAAAAAGGAAATATTGGCTGGGTGCAGTGGTTCATGCTAATAATCCCAGCACTTTGGGAGGCCAGGTGGAAGGAGTGCTTGAGTGCAGGACTTCAAGACCAGACTGGACCACATAGAGAGACCTCATCTCAAAAAAAAAAAGAAAGAGAAATGTTTGCTTTTTCTCCCTACCTGAAGTGGGAAACTATTCATGAGTATTCACATATTTATGGTAATATAGTTATGTGCATAAGTTCTCTAAGAATCTGCTTTCTTCATAACAAGATACATTTGAAAATACTGACTTATTACTAAGTCTGTGACTGGGATGTCATTTTTGAGGATGCACATATGATGAACCAATAGGCACTGCAGGCAAACTCTGAAGTCTACCTTGTTTTGGCTTCCAAGCCTCGAGAGGCTTTTAAAAGCTTAATCTGAAACTTCTTGTCAAATGTTGCAGCAGGGCAAACTTTAAAGAAGCCTATGTGGTCAATCACCACTCTTGCTGCAAATATGTAAATTATCAGGCCAACTTTGATGAGGCTAAACTTATTTTGCAAACAAATGAGTCTTACTCTGATTATCTTTGGTAGAAAGAGGAATGACAGAGAGAAAAAATTATGTTTCAGAAGAAAAACTATATCACCCTTGTTGTTAGATTGCAGCCCTGTGCGTTGTTTTCACGTTTTTATTATCTACATGTAGACTGGACTGGACTGGACTCTGAGCTCTTCTAGTTCCCCCAATCCAATTTTCTCCCAAGGAATTACTAAGAACAAGATCTGTTCTGTTCCCAAAGCCCCATATGCTGGAGCTGGACATCTCAATGTAAATTTGAAGGGACAGACCTTGTACCTGATGTGTAGGACACTCAGAGAGTTCATCAAAATGTTCGGTGTCATAGAGACATTCAAACTGCAAACCAGGACAAGAAATCAATGATCTCATGCTGTGGATGGCTTTTCTCTACATGTTGGGACAATGAGACTGTTACTCCTCTTAATTTTCCCTTGCTCATGCCTCTCTGTTTCACTTGGCAGAGTGATGTGGTAACTAGAATTTCACAGTCAGTAACTTGTGTAGGTCACTTGACGGAGTGTTGGATCTGTCATGTCATCATGTTCAACCCAAATCTTTACATGGCCTAAGGGATCCTTTATTCCACTTAGTGGGTAACTTTAGCAGCAACCCTAACACAGCTGTTTGTTCAAGTTGTACTAGTGGTCCCTTTTATATTCAGACATCTAAACCACTTGTTCCCACTCCCTGTTTTAACTGAACACAGCCATAGGATGTTAAATAATAGAACAGAATTACTCACTAGCTTCCATGGGAGAAAGTGGGATGGGAGGGACAGGGAGGACTCTGTGCAGTGACAGACATTTCTTGAGCACATGGATAAATGCATCGGGTATTGTAGAGATGCAGTTGTCAAAATTAGCAAACTTGCTACTTCGTTTTAAAAAAGGAGATTTCTGATCTGGATCATTCTCTGGTTTTTTTTTCTATTTTAGTTGGTTTGGATCAGGGGGCCCCTGCCTGAAGAGCAGAGTCCAAACTTTTGATGTCCTCCTGATAGTCATAGTAGTAGTCTTCCTGGTGTGCTATATTCCCTGAAAGTTTTAAATGTTTGCATGCAGGTATCCATTGAACGTCAAGTTGTCTCTCTTTGACTGGAACAACACAAATTCAAAGAAATGCATGAACAGAAGGACACTCATAACATATGAAGGATGTGTTGACCAGAAGCCCAAAAGTAATGGTAACTGAGGGTAGCACTAATGCTTTGAGTTTTGGTCTCACTCTTACCTCGGTGAGCACCCAGTGATGGAGTCACTCATGCTAAATGCTACATTCTAAAACTGAAACTTTAAGGAAGTAGATAGATCTCCAAGTAGATCAGTTGTTTTTGAAAACAAGACATTCCAGTCTACCTGAATCAGAATAATAAGAAAGTCTCCTCTGCTTTAACTCTTATAAAAACGTAATCTGAAGAAGCCTGACTTTTTTTGCTTATTTGTTTTTATTTCAATAGATTTAGGGGATACAAATACTTTTTGGTTACACGAATGCATTGTATAGTGGCAAAGAAGGCTGGGTTTTAAGTGTACCCACCACCCCCACCTGTGCATGCCTGATGTTAACCAATTTATTCTATTGTTTTGTTTTCTTGCTCTCATTTTACAAAACCAACTGTTCTGCTATTGTATTGCTTGGTGGGAGCTATCATTGTATTTTGCAGAACGAAAGCTGCACTGATTCATGAATTGCAAATAAAAGCCAATTAGAACTATAATTTATTTATTGTAGTTTTGTCTTTAGACACATTCGTAAAGCCTGCAATGACCAGTGGAGTCTTTCTTCTTTCCCATGCTGTGTCATTCTGATCCTGACTCTCCTGCCTCCCTCTTTCACTTACGAGGGCCCTTCTGATGACATTGGGCCCACTCCGATAATCCAGAATATTCTCCCCATCTCGAGTTCCTTAACTTCATCACATCTGCAAAGTCTTTCTGGCCAAATGAAGTAACATTCACAGGATCTAGGTATTAGGATGTAGACATTTGAGAAAGTTATTATTCGGCCTAACACAGGTACCTTTTATAAAATTCACCACAAAGAATTTGCTTTGCTTTCCTTCTGTATCTCACTTTTCTGTCTGAATCACAGGCAAAAGCACAAACCCTGAGATTTAACACACTAGCTCTGCCATTAACTGGCTGGGTGACCCTGAGCCAGTCACCTCACCTCCCTCAGACCCTTGTCTCATCAGCAGCACAAGGATGACTCTTGCTGCATCAGAAAATGTCAGTGGAAGAGTAAGTTGAGATGCTAGGCATTAGACACAGTGCCTGGTCCTGATGAGCCCTCAGGAAGCATTCCTTTCACTCCTCTCCTCTCGCCATCCCATTTCCTCTCACCCTCACCCATCTTCTCCATTCCTTCCTCTTCAGAGACTTACTCAGTCTCACCTACCATTTAGTAAAGAAGCTGTATGCCCGTTCTCTTGAATGTTCTTGTGATGGAGTCTGTGCTATCTCTCAAGGCAGCCTCCACATTGTTTATATGGAGAGGTCTGTTTAACACAAGAAGTCTGTTTTACGTTCACATAAAACATATATATGTTTCCTTTTAACTTACACATTCTGCCTTGTTAATATATATGAACTTCCTTATTTCATTCTGCACCAGGCTTTCTCTTTACATCTTATAAATAAGGATTGCACAAGGACAGAAATAATGACCTGAGCCACAAGAGGGAATTCCTTTAGCAAGAAGAACAGTTTCCTTTAGCAAGATGAGCACTTTCCTTTGGTGAGATGGATGCTACTTGCAAGGCACCCCTGAAGCCTGTTTCTAGGCTTGGCTTTCAGCAAAACCATGTTACGTTCCTAGACCCCCCAGGAGACAATAACTGTGACAGAATCCACACGCAATCTGGGGATGCCTGCCTTTGGGTGAAGGTTTTCTCACAGAACGTTGTGTTTGAGTTTCTGCCCTCCTCTCCTGGAAGTTCAGCCTCCATGTTATCCACCTTCATCTTCAGCTGGCTTGTCAGGATTCTGGAAAACACCTCACCACCCTAAGACCAGGGTGGCAACTTTGCCTAGTCCCGTAATGATAGTTCACACTGACTCAGCACTCACTGTGTGCCAGTCACCCCTAAGGGCTTTCCATGTAGCCATAGCCCTCACAAAAATCCTGTGAGTGTTATCATCCCTTTTTTACAAATTAAAAAAAAAATGGAATCTGAGAAGAAACCTGACAAAACAGCTTTTCCAGGGAAATTACTCTGATAGCATTAGGCAAGATAAATTAGGGACACGGATATTTGAAGGTATGGCAGGAAGTGGGGTGAAAACCAAAAATGTATTTCACATTTCCAAAACGGGCCATTAAATAACATGTAAAAGGAAACACAAGTTTAACCACAATCAAGAGGCAGGAAGGACCCTAATGAGAGAAACTGGGTCTGGCTCTGTTGTTGCAGGAGGAACTGCTAGAAAAAAAGAGAAGGTAGCTCTAACACTCAGGGAGTGAAACCAACTTGCTCAATTATCCTTTAGTGATCATAGAGCCAATATCCCTCCAGCCTCCCTAGGGGTCTCCCTGAGAGGGCTGGCACATAATTAAATGCTAATATTAGGCAAAAATAATTACAGAAAATGGAAAGATTTTATAACAGAAGCAGGATTCAGGTTGGGACTTACGTGATTCAAGTTAACAGGATTAGGAAAACAGAGATGAGAAACAAAAGCCAAGGGAACCCAGTGTCAGACACGATTGTAGATAATAGTTTTGAAGAGGATTTCCGGAATGAGAGTGGTTTGCATACGGTATTTTATTTACTCTTCTCAATCATGGTGATGGAGAAAACAAATTTCACCATAATATATTTAAAGAGGTTTATTCTGAGACAATTTGGATGACCATGCCCTGGGTTACAAAATCTCAGGAATTCCTGTGAAAGTGTGCCTGAGGGGATCAGGTTAGTTTGGTTTTAGACACTTTGGGAGACAGGAATTGCAGGTGAAATCATAAATCGATATGTAGAGGGCACAGTTTGATTTGGCACGAGAAGGCAGGACATCTAGAAGTGGGCAGGGGGGTTGAAGGGAGCTTCTAAATGGAAGGTGAGTTTTATCAATTCTTTAGTTGTTGATTCATTTAAAGCATTAAACTATTGTCTAAGGATTCGATATCAGCAGAAAGCAATACCTGAATTGAGATAAAAGGGTTGTGGAGAACAAGGTTTTTGTTATATAGATGAAAACTTATAGATGGCGGCCCTAAGAGGGAATAGATGGTAAGTGTCTGCTTTTAGACTTCAGAGGTGTCAGATTCTCAGTTAATCTCTCCTAGAGCAACAAAAGGGGAACGTCTGGCTACATTAATGGAGATTCGCTACAGATGCAAAATTTCCCCACAATAGATGGTTTTGCAGTTCCTGTTCAATCTGTTGACCCTGTAGTACTCGTTTCAAAATATGTCAAAGAAATGTATTTTGGGGTAAAAGATAGATTCTGCTATCTGTCATGGATGCTATTCCAGAGTCAAGTTGGAAAGTAAGTGACATTTTATAGGGTTAATAAAAGTCCATCTGGTGAGATTTTATGGTTGTGAGCATGAATCCCCAGACCCCTAGGTAGACATTAGCAAAACAAAAACAAACAAAAAAATCAGAGTTTAGTCCTCAACCACCAAGTGGGGTTATTTCAGAAGAGGATGCTGATCCTCAGAAAAGTGAAGAAACTTGCCAAAATTGCTAGCGGATCTAGAATTAGAAACAAGGTATGTCTAACACCACAGCCCAGGCCATCACCACTACCACTGAGAGAACTGAACGCAGTATGTTTAGGGAACAGGAAGGAGCAGGGAGAGCCATGGCAGAAAAACATTAGAAAACAGGGACATTACATATGTTTGCTAAAGGGGACCATATGTTTGGAACCACAAACATTAGGCAGAGACATTTGAATTTGGTCTTGTGATTTCAGAAGAGCCACTGAAGGCTTTGAGAAAGAGAGTACCACTCAAAATGACACCGTGAGTTAAGACTACAAGGGTGGTGAAAATGGGGTCCAGGGTTCCTAAGCTAAAGTGATACCCCCAACAACAGTAAAGGGGCCATGTGATGTGTGGAGTGGAAACTGAAAGAAGAGCCCAAGCCCTGGATTCTAATGAAAAAAGTCATGCACAAAGGTCATGACTGTGTTAAGCAAGTTATATTCTCTCTCTGGACTTTGGTCTCAGTTCATCCACAAATCAGGTTCAGCAAGAATTAATCTCTAAATGACCTTCAAGCCTTGCTACTCCGAGTGTTGTGCACCAGCCAGCAGCAGTGGCATGGACCAAAGGCTCTTTAGAGTTGCAGACTCCCTAGCCCCACCAAACGAACCAGAATCTATATTGAAACAAGGTCTTTGGGGGATCCTTGTTCACATTAAAGTTTGTGAAGCCCTTCTCCCAAGTGTCTTCTAGTTCTAAACTGCAATGATATCACACTCACTTCAACTGTTACTTCACAGGAGAAAGTTTACCTGTTCGCCTCATTTGTGCCCTTTTCTTTTCTTTCTTTTTTTGAGTTGGAGTCTCACTCTGTTGCCCAGACTGGAGTGCAGTGGCCGCTCCCGGCCACCACAGCCTCGACCTGCGGGCTCCGGCGATCCTTCTGCCTCAGCCTTCCAAGTAGCTGGAACTACAGGCACGCACTACCACGCCAGGCTAATTTTTTGATTATTGTAGAGATGAGGTCTCGCCAAGTTGCCCAGGCGCGTCTCAAACTCTCAGGCTCAGGAAATCCACTCACCTCAGCCTCCCAAGGCGCGGGATTACAGGCTGTGCCCTTTTCTGCCCACGCGGGTGGAGGTTTCAGGAACCAACAGAAAGGCAGTGCTGCCACCTTGTGCCCACAATCGGTAAATGCACATAACTTTTACTGGTTTCACCAGGAAAGGAGGGGGGAAGGTAGTGGGGACGAGGGTAGGGGAGGGTTCTAGTTACAAACTAGATGAGAGAATCACAACCACCATAAAGATTCGAAGTCACCGTCAGAGAGAGTTCAGCCTGCATCATAGAACAATGACACACGTCATAGGGTAGTTTTTATAATACCTAACGTGATTTCAGTAAGAAATTTGGTTCCAAGTCAGGCTCTGGCCTTGTAACCTTAAAAACACTCAGCCCCTCTCTGAGCTTTGCCAGTAACAAGGAAACTTGCTCTACGATGACAGTTCTTTCTCATCCTGGGCCAAAATGTGTCTAATACATACTCACCAATCCTCGTCCGACTCTCTGTGGGCACTAAGAAGCAGCTAATATCTTCTTATACAAGCTCCCTTCAAATACTGGTAAACAACCGCCATGTGCCACCTGACCCATCTTCCCTTGGCCATTTCCCAAGTGGCATTGCTGAAGGGCCCACCCCCTCTGGTCAATTTTCCATGGGCAAATGCAGATAATCAACCAACGAGACACTCCAAATCCTAAGGGTGTTCCCAGAACAGCAGAGCTACAGTCCCCATATTCCCCATCCTGGCACTATACCTCCCATCTAGAGAGTCAAACACTGCATCAGCTGACTTGAGGACACTGATTTTTCCAGATTGTACTGCCGTTCAGTCATTCCATACCGGCGAAGGTGTATACATTGTATTCAGTTTTATTTTTAAAGAAATATCCATCCTGGCCGGGCTCGGTGGCTCAGCCTGTAATCCCACGCCTTTGGGAGGCTGAGGTGAGTGGATTACCTGAGCCCGCAGGTTCGAGACCCTGCTGGGCAGCGAGACCTCATCTGTACAATAAATCAAAAAATCAGCCGGGCGTGGTAGTGCATGTCTGTAATTCCGGCTACTGGGAAGGCTGAGGCGGAAGGATCGCCAGAGCCCAGCAGGTCGATGCTGCGGTGGCCGGGAGCGGCCACTGCACTCCAGTCTGGACGACACAGTGAGACTCCAACTCAAAAAAAAAGAAATACCCATCCTACCCTGCCTGAACTGTCACTGGAGAGTCAAAGATGAATCAGGTCTGGTCTCCGCCAGCTGCAGGCTATGGAGAGAAGGAACCCCACTCAAGGCCAGACCTTTGCCATTCAGAGAGAAACATCACAGCAGACACCAACACAGGTTTTTTTTACCCATTTCAACAATCACCTGCAAAAAATCTTCCACTCTTGATTTCTGGGATCACTTTTCTGCATTTTAATCTCAAAGTTTAAAACAGAAAACAGATGTCCCTACGGTCCTTTATGCCGTCACAGTTGGGCCAGGCATTTTCTCCTGGTTGATCCAGGGTGTTTGGGGCTGTCACCTCACTCCAAATGTCCTCTCTCCTAACAGAGCTCACCACATCTGCAGGGGCAGCTGTCAGGTTGCTGCACACTAACAGAAAACCTAGCAAATCAGGACACTTGTTTGTCTCTATGTCTGAGCCTAGTGGCTATATGATGTTGATCTAATCCTATAACTTCCCTGCATTTCAATGTCTGCCTCTGTACAACGGGGCAGTTGAATCAGTCACCCGAGGTCCGTGTGTAGCATGACTGCTCCTCAGAGACAGCATCACACCTTATCTTCTCCGTGTCCACCATCTATCAAATGTCAGGCACACGTTAGGCACTCAGAGGTTTCCTGAATATGTGTATGAATAAACGACTATAGTACAGGAACACAAATCATGGAATCAATATACAAATACTTTCAAATGCCTCCCAAGTCCACTGAAGCACAGAGAATCCAAAGAACTGAGGCAGCTTTGTGTTTTCTCCTTCCTTTTCTGTCCCTCCTCCCTGGGGGAGGGCCTTTGTACATCAGAGAGACTCTGTTGACACAGAAACATTCTCAAGATGGGTTATAAGTTGTAAATATTAACAAGAGAAAAGTCCATTTGTCTTGGGAGTGTTTTCCATCAACGGATCTAAGTGACCTGAAGCCTCCTCCAATGATACCCAGGATGCGACACCCACCCTGAGTCCATGGAGGGGAAGGCAGGCACAGTGACCTGACAGGGAGCAAGACCCGGAGAACAGAGTAATCAGACTGAGGGGACCCGAAGGAAGGTCTGAGGAGGAGCTCCCTGACCCTGTGGGGGCCTCAGTGTGGATGACGGCCACCTTGACAGAAAAAGGAAAGCATCCCACTCAGGTGCCAGGCATGCATGTGGTCATTAATGAGCTGCATTTTCACACACTTCCTAACACACCTAGTTAAGAGGTTCCAAATGATCACTGCATTCAACAACCATTTTAGGAGAATGCTCCTAAAGTGCCAGGCCCTGTATAATTTCAGATAATACAAAAATGCACATAAACCGCCTCTACCCTCAAAGATTCCACCCACTGAGCTCCAGAGAGTGCCTCTTCTCTCTCCTGCAACACGCCCTGCTCTGCACTGCTCTCCTCTCGGTCTTCCACCGACCCAAATCCCACCCCACTCCGTGAGACCAGCTCAAGTTCCCCTGACCCAGAGTCCCACTCAGTCCCCAGAGCACTCCTGGCACTTATGAAAGTTGACTTGACTTATGTCTCTAGGTTTTACGAAGTGTAAGTCATCTCCCTGTTAGACTTGAGCCTACCAAAGACAGAGACCGCTTTCAGAATTTCTAGAAAGATACCACATCAGTGGTGTATATCAGATCAAGCCTAGGCCTAGCCTGAGTCTTCAACCCAGGACAGTACCTACTATCTAGCACATTCCCCCAGTCCCCTGCAAGTGCTTTTTAAACTTTGCAGTAGCAAAATCTACAACCAATTCTCCAACAGGCCAATAAGCCAGGTAACTTGAAAACTCAGAGAGAAAGTATGGTCGAACGAGAATCAAAAGGGCTTTGGCTCACACCTTGCCTCTTTCCTCCTCTCAGGGAAACAAAGCCACACTACCTGTTCTCAGTCCTTCCTGGAAGCTTCCAGGGAAGGCTCCCTTGTTAACCTCCCCTTCACCCCCATAAATATCACCAGCAATCAAGCCCAGCCTCTCCTCTTTTTTGAGTACGTTTTCAAAACTCTCTGGAATAGATGCCAAGTTCAGTAAGTACTGATATTTCATAACCCTTTATGTTTAAGTATTATTATCTTTCTTCTTTTGCCTAGAGCCGTGCCAGACCAAGGTCTGGAGCCAGGAGCCCTAACAATTGGGCAAACACATTTCAAGTGCTCCTTCCCTCCTGGGCTCCTGTTTTTCTTTTTTTTTTTTATTTTGAAATTGTGGGGTACAATTCAGGGTTAGATATACAAATAAATGTTCCTTATGCAGAGTCCCTTATTGATGAAGTGTGCCCCAATTCCCCAGGCAAATACCGACTATTGTCAATCTCAGCCCCCCACCCCCCAGCTCCCACCCCACAGTTTCCCGCTACTTTCAATTCCTTTCCTACAGTAATACAGCAGTTGTTCAAGGCCTATTATGAGTGAGAACATATGGTACTCAGCTCTTTGTTTCTGTAAGAGATCACTCAGTATTATAAGCTCTAATTCCACTCAGGTTGCTGCAAAGTTCATGATTTTGTTTTTCATTATGGTTGCATAATACTCCATTGTACAAACTCTCTGGAAACAGAAGTTCTAGGGTCTTCCACCAACCCAGTTTCCTCTCCTTTAGAATGAAACATCAAAGCCAAGGCTACCTCCCGATAGACAAACAAGGAGGCCTGGTTCTACCTACTGCTCCAAGGGCAGTGTTCTGGGCAAGGGAGAACCGCCTCTTCCCTGGGGTCCTATTCTGCTGACACCTTATGTGGCTACAGAATTGGAGGTGTTGTGACCACAGCGAGGACAGGGCAACTTCCCAGACAACAACATGACTACTGCTGAGGATGGGAGCAGGAGGACGGAGGGAAAGAGACCATGTCATCCTCTGTTCTGCTAACTCTTAGCTCCAATATCCCCACAAATAATCAGCTGGAGAGGCACACTGGAAGGTATAAGGAAAAGCAAATGAGAAAAAAGACCCAAGGAAGAACTTGTAAGGCACTGGGTGCCGGGGAGGCAGGAGGGAGTACGGGAGGGAACGAGCATGGTGGTCAAGTTATCAGTCACAGTCTCCTGTTTTTAGAATGCTTCATTTCTTTTGTTTGACCAGTTTTATCTTTCAGATTTCCGTAAATCACGTGGTTCAATCTGTTACCTAACAGCAAGGCCAGCATCACCACTCCTGTTCCTGGTCTGGAATAGGAACAGTGACCTAGCACTAAAGTGCAGATGGCCAGGTCAAGGACCCCGGTCTGAGCCATCCCCAGTGATCAGGAGCCTCTAACTGGGAACCTTCCATTGCAGTGAATGTTCGAATCCCTTCCCTCCTCTTTTGCTGCCCCTAATGCTGATGTCCGTGGTCTCTAGCAGCCCAAAGCCAGGTGAATAAGATTAATTGTCTATGAAGAAGGAAAGGAGGGGGAGAACATGTGGAAAAATAGACCACACGTGTGTTAAAATTCAGCTCCTTTTAGCTACAGGGATTTGGGGGGATTTTATTTTATTTTTTGGAGTCACCCAGGCTGGAGTGCAGTGGCATGATCACAGCTTACCACAGCCTCTATTTCTCCGTCTCAGGCGATCCTTCTGCCTCAGCCTCTCAAGTAGTTGTAACTATATGTGTGCACCATCACACCCATCTTTTTGATTTTTTTAAAGACACAGTCTGGCTATGTTGCCCAGGCTGGTCTCAAACTCCTGGACTCAAGCCATCCTCCTGCTTCAGTCTTCCAAAGTTCTGGGATTACATATACAAACCTCCATGTCTAGTGTTGTTCTGGAGAAATTTAGCCTTTCTCAGTGCTATTTCTTTAAAAAGAGAAAACTGTGCTTATACCCAAATGGTGTTGGAACTGTTAAATGAGATATTGAATGTGAAAGTGTCTTCATCTGAAGTTGGCAAATATATGTATATTAATATGTACATAAAAGATTTATGTACATTTATCCCCACTGGGAATGGCTCAGGCCGGGGTCCTTAACCTGGCCGTCTGCTCCCTTGCCTTCTCCCCAACCCTTTCCAGAAGGGCAATGCATTTCCCCAGGGCCAAGCCTGTGGCAGTAGAGGGAGGGTGTTGAAGGCAGCTGCACATTCATAAGAGAAAGGAAGTCCTTGCTTATAATTTTTACTGTCCACTGGACATGCCACCAGCATGTTTAATGTTATTGACAGTGATGTAATGAATGAGAGAAATCCTATCCCCAGGTAGTGTCCGTACTTGAAGCTTTAACCACACCAAGCCCTGCTATAAGGTCACATTTTGGGAAGCAGACCTTTGGTTAGGGGTTCTGAATCTGCTCCAGTTTTCATTCCAGCCAAAGTGGCCCACCCCTTCCAGATCAACGAGCAGAAGACAGCTTATCTGGGTGTATATTACCTCTTGGGACCACCACCTCCCCAAGGGCTACTTGGAGGGGAAACAGCTTTGTTATGTACTCAGCATCAGCTGGGTCTTCAAGTCAGAAATTCCCCCTACCCCATCCCAATTTCCAACTTCTCTCCTTTGGAGAGAGGGGTCTCTTAAGCTGCTGAGCCCACAGCCCTAGGGCTGAGACCATGTTCTGGAAGGGAAGCCTTTTCTATCACGATGACAGACACCAAGGCTAGAGTCCTCAGCTCGGATCAAAGCCTTAGCCCCAACCTGCCTTTCCAGGACACCCCCTCCACTCGCCAAAAAACATTCTCTGTTCCACCCAAACTAGATGTTTGCTTTTTCCTGGACAGGTCTTGTGTTTTCCCGTCAGTTCAACTTTTCTCACACACCCAGTACAAAAACCACCTCCTCCCCTCAGCCTCCCTCGATTCCTCTGAAATCCAAACATGTGCTCTCTCTCCCGTGAGCCTGCTCAGCCCGGCTGAACGCTCCCTTCTTGCCCTTTGCATCTTCTGCCTTATATTGAAGGCCTTTGTCTGCCTCCCCTGCCTCCGCCCCTCTGCCCTTCTAGACTATAACCTCCTTGGCTGCACACACTAGTACATTGTTTCTTATCACTCACAGTATTCAAAATAGTGCGAAATAGTAATTAAGTGAAAGAATAGGCTTATTCTTTCTAAGGTTTCTAAGTTCAAAGGTTGCCCTTTTAGACTCTGCGGCCTGGGCTTGATAGCAGCTCCACTGACATTTGGGGCTCAATAATTCCATGCTGTGAGGGCTGTTCTGTATACTGAAAAAAAAAATTTGTGTGTGTGGGTGGGCCGCGGTCTCTGTCACCCAGGCTGGAGTGAAGTGGCATGATCATGTTTCACTGCAGCCTCGACCTTCCAGTCTCAGGCAATCCTTTCACCTCAGCCTTCTGGGACTACAGACACAGGCCACTATGTCCAGCAAATTTTTAAAAGATTTTACAGAGATGAGGGCTCACTGTGTTGCCCAGTCTGGTCTCGAACTCCTGGACCCAATCAATCCTCCCACCTTGGCCCCTCAGAGTACTGGGATTGCAGGGGTGAGACACCGTGCCCAGCCCCTTGTAAGAATTTTAGCAGCACCTGTGTGGCCTCTATCTACTCAATATCAGCCTTCCCCTCCCCCAACCCCATCCTGTTGCAAAAGCCAAAAATTCCTCCAGTATCTCCAGACATTGCCAAATGTCTCCCAGGGGGCTGGGGCGAGGAGGGGTCACTCCTGACAGAATCAATGCTGTATACTAGTCGTTCTCAAATCTAGCTACTCATTTAGACCCACCTAGACATTAGACAGCCTCAAAGTCAAGGGAACCTAGACCCAAATCCTAGCTCTGCCACTCACTCTGCAACCTTTGACAAGTCACGTCACTTTTTTGAGCCTCCGATTTATCATCTTAAAGTGAATAAAATACCACTTCTCACATGGACTTGTTGGGAAGATGAAGTGATCTTCAGTGTGTGCCTAGAAAATGTTCGATGAGTGGCATTTCCACAACAGCTCCTGAAGTACACGGGGAGGAACTGGGAAATCGCACCGTGCCGCCAGGGGGCGTGGTCTCAAAAAAGCCCTTTGGTCGGGCGGTGGTCAGGCTGGAGCCTTGTTTCCAGCCAAGCAAAGTTTTGCAAGGTGGGCCTGATACGTGGTGGCTAGTGGAAATGACATCTCCGTCCCCCAAAAGGATTCTCAAAATAAAATATAATCTTATTTCATCTATTAAAACAAGCACATACATGTGCAATATATTTTTCATTGGGGAAATGAAAAAAGAAATAGATGAGACTATAGAAGGATATTAGGAAATAGATTACTTGCAATAGGTTATTCATTACTTATAATATTGTCTATTAATTATAGAATTACTTCGGCTGGTCATAGTGCCTCACACCTGTAATTCCGGCACTTTGGAAGGCAAGGAGAGAGGATTGCTTGAGCCCTGTGATTTGAATCAGCCTGGACAACTTGGTGAGACTTCATCTCTACAATAAATCAAAATATTAGTCAGGCATGGTGGCATGCACCTGTAGTTCCAACTACTTGAAAGGCTGAGGCAAAAGAATTCCCAGAGCCCAGCAGACCAAGGCTGTGGTGGCCATGAGCGTGCCACTGCACTCCATTCTGGGCGACAGAGTGAGACTCTGACTAAAAAAAAAGAAAGAAAAAATGACTTATAAGAATAGCTGGCCAGGCTCGGTGACTCAGCCTGTAATCCCAGCACTTTGGGAGGCCGGAGCAAGTGGATTGCCTGAGCCCGTAGGTTTGAGACCAGCCCGGACAATAATAACCAGGCATGGTGGCATGTGTCTGTAATTCGGGCTACTTGGAAGTCTGATGCAGAAGGATCGCTGGAGCCCAGAAGATCGATACGGGGGTGGCTGTGAGCGTGCGTACCACTGCACTCCAGGCTGGGCAAAGGAGTGAGATTCCAACTCAAAATTAAAAAAAAAAATAGCTGACATGCATTAAAGACTCCTATGTCACAAGCATTTTTCTAACACTTCACATGTACTATTTCCTTTTATCCTCAGAAATCCTATACATTTAAAACGTTTTTGTAACCTTTCATTTCTCAAATTGTCAAAAATATTATTAAAAATGTCAGAGTTCTGGAATGTCCTTCATCTAGTTTGTTCCAAATAACGTTTTATGTAACCAGAATGCAATTATCAGAACCAGGAAACTAGCATTGATATTGACATGTTAATATTAACTAACCTACAAACACTCAACTTTTTCTAATTAACCCATTAATGCCCTTTTCTGGTTCAGAGTCCAATCCAAGATCCCACACTGAATAAAACTGTTCCCATCTCCTAGGTCTTCTCCATCCTAGGGCAATCCCTCAGTCTACCCTTTTTTTTTTGAGTTGGAGTCTCACTCTGTCGCCTAGACTGGAGTGCAGTGGCCGCTTCCGGCCACCGCAGCCTCGACCTGCTGGGCTCCGGCGATCCTTCCGCCTCAGCCTTCCGAGTAGCCGGAATTACAGGCATGCGCTACCATGCCCGGTTGATTTTTTGATTTATTGTAGAGATGAGGTCTCGCTGCCCAGGCGGGTCTCGAACCCGCGGGCTCAGGCAATCCACTCACCTCAGCCTCCCAAAGGCGCGGGATTACAGGCTGAGCCACCGAGCCCGGCAGTCTATCCTTTTTTTCCAAGACCTGTACACTACTGAAGAGCTCTGGGTCATTTTGTAGAATGTCCCTCAGTTTGGGATGTCTGATGTTTTCTTAGGATCAAGTTCAGGTTATGCATTTTGGACAAGAATACTACAAAAGTGTTGTGGCCTCAGTACATCACACCAAGAGGTCCAGGTGTCAATATCTCTCATTATACGAATGTTAACTTTAAGCATTTGGGCATTTGGTTCTAGTGGTGTCTGCTAGGTTTCTCTACTGTGAAATTACTATTTTTTCCATTGTCATTAATATCTTGTGGAGAGATACTTAGGGACTTTGCAAATAGCTTGATTCTTATCATACTTTGAGTCATTAATTTTTAGAAACCATGGATAATTCTTGCCTACAAACATAATACCATGGTGTTAGCCAAATAATGATTTTCTATTTCCATTATTTCTTCTATGTCTATTAATTGGAATTCTGTTATAAGAAAGATCTGTTCCACTCACTTATTTACTTATTCAATTATGTATATCAGTAAGGACTCATGGGTATTAATGGGTTAGAATACATTACTATCATTATTTATTATGTTACTCATTTTATCCCAAAATTGGCCTCTGGAAGCTCCTTCTAGTTGGCTTCTGTGCCTTTTAACATATACTCAAAAGTTTTTGAGCATTTCCTTGCTTTCTGGCACCATATTTACTTTTTTGCCTGAGTCCTGGAATCAGCCATTTCTCCAGGGAGTCTTGCCTCCTTTCATGGGAGAAGAATATTTACAAAACCAGGGCTACTGACTTTGTCCGTTGCTGGTAGGTGCTAGTGCTTCTTCTCCCTCTAGTGGACAAAATTGGGAATAACATGCACACACATTAGCCCACTTTTAGCCACAATTTAAAAATTAGATAAATGAGGCACAAAAAAGACCGGCAATTGTCCAAAATCACAAATAGGCAGTGGAACTGGGACACCAAAATAATTACAGATGTACCACAAATTATAACAAGTGAAAGTAACTTTACTCATATATGTCAACTTCTTTACTCATACAAACCAAAAAGGCTAATATTCCAGCTAGACATCCTCTTTTGAAAATAACTAGAAGCCGGGCTCGGTGGCTCAGCCTGTAATCCCGCGCCTTTGGGAGGCTGAGGTGCGTGGATTGCCTGAGCCCGCGGGTTCGAGACCCGCCTGGGCAGCAAGACCTCATCTCTACAATAAATCAAAAAATCAGCCGGGAGTGGTAACGCATGCCTGTAATTCCGGTCACTCGGAAGGCTGAGGCGGAAGGATCGCCGGAGCCCAGCAGGTCGAGGCTGCGGTGGCCGGGAGTGGCCACTGCACTCCAGTCTGAGCGACAGAGTAAGACTCCAACTCAAAAAAAAAAAAGAAAAGTAAAGAACTAGAAGCCCACAGCAATAACCACAATAAATAATTATCATGTACTGAACATCCACCTGGGCACTGGGCCCTCACAGTAGCTCATTTATTTCTTTTTTTTAATGTTTAAAATAAATTATTTTTTTTTTTGAGTTGGAGTCTCACTCTGTCACCCAGACTGGAGTGCAGTGGCCGCTCCCGGCCACCGCAGCCTCGACCTGCTGGGCTCCAGCGATCCTTCCGCCTCAGCCTTCCGAGTAGCCGGAGTTACAGGCATGCGCTACCACGCCCGGCTGATTTTTTGATTTATTGCAGGGATGAGGTCTCGCTGCCCAGGCTGGTCTCCAATCCGCGGGCTCAGGCAATCCACTCACCTCAGCCTCCCAAAGGCGCGGGATTACAGGCTGAGCCACCGAGCCCCGCTTAAAATAAATTTTTATTTAGTTATCATTGTTTAACATGATCCCCAGTTTTCAATGGTCAAAAAAAAATAGAGATGAAGGATTAAAATTCATTCCCAGAACAGACTTCTTGGTCCTGAAAGGACAGGGAAGTTTGAGTTTCATTTATTTTTTTATTTTAAAGATGATGCATACAATTCCAGATTATGTACATACGTGGTCATCATACAGGTGAAGTTTGGACCTTCCTTTGGTCCTCACTTTGACTGGTTTGGGATCAGGTTATTGATGTTATGTGCGTCCCTTCCGGTCCCTGGCAGTGTCCTGCTTCTGCCAATCCCTTTCTT
The DNA here is from genome assembly GCA_027257055.1 of Cephalopachus bancanus. Classification (NCBI taxonomy): domain Eukaryota; kingdom Metazoa; phylum Chordata; class Mammalia; order Primates; family Tarsiidae; genus Cephalopachus; species Cephalopachus bancanus. Next base: position 83,714 of record JAPVLO010002031.1, read on the forward strand.
ATTGTATTATGATAAATGTTCAGGGTCCGCTTATGAGTGAGAACATGTGGTACTCAGTTCTTTGTTTCTGTGATAGATCACTGAGTATGATAGACTCTAAATCCACCCAAGTTGCTGCGAAATCCCTAATTTTGTCCTTATGGCTGTGTAATATTCCATCATGTATCTTAAGCACATTTTTTGTATGGTCCACTTTCAAAGGGCAGCATGTTTGGTTTCATATTTTGCTATTGTAAATAATAGTAGCTCATTTATTTCCAGCAAAACTTTAAAGTGGATATTACCATCCTAGTTTTACAATACAGGGAATCAAGGATAAAAGACACCAAGTGACCTATCTATGCAACATAGTTAAGTGACAGAGTCAGTAGTTGACTTCAGGTCCATTTGGATATGAAGCCCATGCTTATTTCACTGTGCCAGTGATTCCAAACTGACCCTCTCAGAGAAGCTCAACCCTTGAAGCCCCTTCTCCTGACTCCTGTCCCAAGCTCCTGATTCCAGGTGGCCCTCTGGCCAGGGCATATGTTCTGACCCCCTGGGCAGGGCTGATTGGGAACCATGATTGACCTGCTGTCTGAGGGCTGTGGCTCCTGGATCTGGTCACCAGCCAGAGGTCAGCCCTGAGAGCCTCATGGGAGCAGGGATAGAGCCTTGTCCTTCACCTGAGACTCGGCGTAGAGAGGATGGATGAATAATCTTCCTAGGGCATTTGCTGACTCTTATGGGGGAACTTAGGAGACTCCAGAGGAGGGTCAGCATCTCCAGGGGGAGAAACAGAGAAGACAGGATGCTCCTGGCAGCTCCTTTTCCCCCAGTATTCAGGCCAAAATAACTCTCCCTTGGAGGCAAATAAGCAGAGATGCTGTTTATTTGGGCAGCTCTTCAGGTGATTGTAAATATTTCCACAGTAATTCACAGGCAATGTGGCAAACCACCATTTACTGTTGACCAGTTTAAAATCGTGGGAACTATACATTTAGAAAAGAGACTATTTCTTTAAAGGATTATGGCCTGTAGGCTGGCCATTCCACAAACTGAGAGGCACAGCCTCCAGCAAAGACAGCAAATACTTCCAGGAGGGGCGGTAAAGTAAAGATTTATGCTGAACAGGCTGGCCAAGTATACATATTCGGCTGGCTAGCAGAAGGACTATGAATAGTCACAAGAGGCAGATGCATGCATGCACAATAAGCAAACATGCATGTTACACGTGTTCCATGTTCAGGAGTGGAGACAACTTTTTTTGTCTTTTTTATCAACTTCTAAATTTTAAAAATAATTCCAATAAGTTTAGGAGTTACAAATGGTTTTGGGTTGCATGAATGCACTGTGTAGTGGTGAAGAAGTCTGGGCTTTAAGTACTTGTCACCCCCCACTATGTTTCCGATAGGTGACTTTTCATTCTTCCCTCCTTCCCTTTCCAGTCTTTGTCTCCTGAGTCTCCAGTGTCAATCATACCATTCTGTTTGCCTTTGCAGACCCTTAGTTTGTAAGTGAGACCTTCTGGTGTTTGGTTTTCTGTTCCTGTGTTACTTCACTTAGGATGATGATCTCCAATTCCATTCAAGTTGCTGCAACAGGCAGTATTTTCATCGTTTTTTATGGCAGAACAGTATTCCATTGTGTGTGTGTGTGTGTGTGTGTGTGTGTGTGTGTGTGTGTGTGTGTGTGTGTGTATACCATAATTTCATTATCCACTGATCAGTTGATGGGCATTTAGGTAGATTGTACATCTTTGCAATTGTGAATTGTGTTACAATAAACATACACGTGCAGGTATCTTTTCGTATAATGACCTCTACTTTTTTGGGTAGATACCAAGTGGAGGGACTGCTAGATTGAATAGTAGATCTACTTTTAGTTCTTTGAGAAATCGCCATACCGATTTCCATATATGTTGAACTAATTTACACCCTCACCAACAGTGTATAGGCATGACTTTTTGGCACATCTGCGCTAACATCTACTGTTTTTTTATTTTTTTTTAATAATGGCCATTCTGACTGGTGTAAAATGGTATCTCATTGTGATTTTAAGTGGCATTTCCCTGGCAATTAGTGATGTTGAATATTTTTTCATATGTCTGTTGGCCATTTATATATCTTCTTTTGAGAGATTTCTGTCCATGTTGTTTGCCTACTTTTTAATGGGGTTATTTTTTTTTCTTGCTAATTTGTTTGAGTTCTCTGTAGATTCTGGATATTATTCCTTTAGTCCTTTGCCAGATGTATAGTTTGCAAATATCTTCTCCCATTCTGTAGGTGGCCTATTTGCTCTGCTGATTATTTCTTTTGCTGTGAAGAAGCTTTTTAGTTTAATTAAGTTCCACTTGTTTATTTTTGTTTTTGTTGTACTTTCTTTGGGGGTCTTAGCCATACGTTCTTTGCCTAGGCCAATGTCCAGAGGAGTTTTTCCTAGGTTTTCTCCTAGGATTTTTATGATGTCAGGTCTGACATTTAAGTCTTAAATCCATCTTGAGTTAATTTGTGTATATGGTGAGAGATGGGGATTAAGTTTCATATTTCTGCATGTGGCTATTCTATTTTCTGAGCACCATTTGTTAAATAGCATGTCAACTTAGAATGATGATTTCCAATTCTACCCAAATTGCTGCAAAAGATAATATTTTATTCTTTTGTATGGCTGAATAGTATTCCATTATACTTTCCCTAGTGTAGGTTTTTGTCTGCTTTGTCGAAGAACAGTTGGTTGTAGGTAGTTAGGGTCATTTCTGGATTCTCTATTCTGTTCCATTGGTCTTTGTATCCTCTATGCTCTTGTGCCTGTACCATGATGTTTTGATTACAATAGCCTTGTAGTATAATTTTAAGTCAGGTAATGTGATGTCTACAACTTTGTGGGTTTTTTGCTTAGGATTGCTTTAACTATTCTGGATCTTTTTTGGTTCCATACGAATTAGATGTTGCTAGTTTGATAGGAATTGCACTGAATCTGTAGATTACTATGGGCAGTATGGTCATTTTAACAATGTTGATTCTTCCAATTCATGAGCATGGGATGCTTTTCTTTTGTGTCCTCTATGATTTGTTTCATCAGTGTTTTATAGTTCTCCTTGTAGAGAGCTTTCACTTCCTTGATTAAACATATTCCTCAGTATTTTAATTTTTTAGCAGCTGTTGTAAATGGTATTGAGTTCTTGATTTGAGTCTCATCTTGGTCATTATTGGTGCATAGCAATGCTACTGATTTGGGTGTATTGACTTTGTAACCTGAAATTTTTCTGCATTAATTTATCAAGTCCAGGAATATTTTGAAGGGGTCTTTAGATTTTCTAGGTATAAGATTATATCTTCAGCAGAGATTTTTTCTTCTTTTCCAATTTGGATACTCTTTATCTCTTTTTAGTGCCTGATTGACTTGACTAGGACTTCCAATACTGTGTTGAATGGGAGTGGTGAAAGTGGGCATCCTTGCCTTGTTCTAGTTCTGAGAGGGAATGCTTTCAGCTCTTCCCTCTTCCCTATTCAGTATGATGTTGGTTGTGGGCTTTTTATATATGGCTTTTATTATTGTGAGGAGTTTTCCTTCTCTGTCTATTTTGCCAAGAGTTTTTATGAATGGGTGCTGCATTTTATCAAATGCTTATCTGCATCTATTAAAATGATCATATACTTTTTGTTTTTAATTCAGTTTATGTGGTGGATCACATTTACTTGACTTGCATATGTTAAGCTTTCCTTGCATCCTTGACATAAAACCCACTTGATTGTGGTGGATTATTATTAATTTTTCACGTGCTGTTGGATTCGGTTTGTTAGTGTTTTGTGGAGGATTTTCACATCTATGCTCATCAGGAATATTCACTTGTATTGTTTTTTGTTGCATATTTTCATGGCTTTGGTATAAAAAGGATACTGGATTTGTAGAATGAGTTAGGGAGAATTCTCTCCTTCTAAATCTTATGGAATAGCTTTGATGGAATTGGTACCAGTTCTTTGAAAGTCTAACAGAATTTAGCAGTGAGTCCATTGAGTCCTAGACTTACTGTGGTTTATCCAGGTGGGTTCAATATAACCACTAGGTCCCTTTTTTTTAGTTGGAGTCTCATTCTGTCGCCTAGGCTGGAGTGCAGTGGGTGGGAAGGGGACCTGTGGACTAGGTTGAGGAGGAGACATGTCTTGTCACCATGGGAGCCTATGTGAGCTTTAGGTGGGGAAGCCCTAGGCTCTGACCCTGGACACTCTTGTGCGGAAAGGAGGCTTGTTTAGTGAGATCCACATCAGGGAAAAAGTGGTAGCAGAGTAAATGAGGGACTCGAGGTCCCAGGCAGTGCCTGGGAGGACCTGGCTCCAGGCCTGAATCTGGGTCAGCCCTTACCTGGGTTACTCTGATATCCTCTCTCTGTGTCCCTCCAAGGGTAAAAATGCCTTGAGTGCTGGTCTCTGGGACAGAGGAAAACCCAGTGGACAGGACTAAGCACCCAGGATCATGGATTTGGGGACAAGCAAGTTCACTTGTAGAGATCAGTGATCAGACAGGGCCACAAGGGCCTGGATGAAGAAAGCAAGACAGCTCAGGACACTGGGAAATGAGTGTGGGCCACACCCATGACTGCACCACCCATGAGTGCTCCTTCTTTGCTCACCTTTGTGTGGACATCAGATGGCCTCACCTCTGTGCTCCTGAGACCCAAAGCACATTCACAGGTGGGCAAACAGCCTTGATCCCTGAGATGGTGTGAGGACGGCTAAGCCCTGCTGACTGGGCAAGGTTTCTTGGAATCTTTCCTTTCCTGTGTTGGTTCATCCCACCCCAACTTCCAGTCCCTGACTCCTGTCTCCCAGGCAAAAGGGACTGAGGTTGGGATAATGTAGAGATAATATATTCCCTGTGTGACCCAGGAGAGCATGGACCTGGGATTTCAGGTGAGTTTCTGCTAAGTTCTCACAAGCAGAAAAGAGTCAACAAGGGGTGGGGGGAGTCCTTTTTATTCAGGTCCCTTCCAAGTGATCCAAAGTGGCCACAGTCTCCTTCACTTTCCCTGGAAGCCCCCACTTTCTGTGGTGACAGGAGGCCATTGTCCTGCCAATTCAGAGCCCAGGGCAGCCTGACTGGGTCTCCAGACATCCAGAAGGGACCCTCCACCTTGGCCCCAGGTCCTAGAACTTCCTCAGGGCTCAGAGATAAATCTCTGGGTCAGACTGCATGTCTTGCCCCTTTCTCAGGGCTGGGGTTTTAGAGGACCCACTACCATCCAAAGAAGCAGTTCTTGGAAGAAACTAAGAAGCTGCATCTGCCTTGTGGTTAATCTGGCAGTAAATGTTTGCATCAGGGTTTAGAAGTTCCTGTAAAAATAGAAAAGAGGCTTCTGACACCTGTGGCCTTCTCAGAACAAGGTCGACTGTGGGTGAAACAGATATTGTGTCATCTTGGGGTTGTGGGACCAGAGCATTCATCACCCACACTCACCTCATAAATGGCAACAGATATCCTGGAGTGGGGTAGGGAGACCTAGATACAGTAGAAAGAGGAGATGTCAGTGGATAGAAAGGGAGAGTCACCAAGGCTGAGGGCCAGCATGGAAGGTTCTTGTCTCTGACAGGTCAGGACTTACTCCCTGTGTCTACTTTTTCATTACTTCCCTGTAGAAGTGACCAGTTCTGCCTCTCAAGCTCAGTCTTCCAGCCTGACATAACATGCCAATCCCTGTCCTAGCTGTTCCTACCCCTTACCGTTGTTTGCCCTGATTCTCTGGGTCCTGGTCTGATGCTCCTAGAGTCTCCTCAGATGATGGAAGACTCCAGAGTAGGGTCAGGACAGGGCATGAGTGGTCCTACCTTTGAAGAAAGACCCACCTGTTATCCAGGGTCAGATTGACCTCATCCTGGCTGTCCTGGCTAGGTCTGTGTTGTGCTGGTGAGTTGACAACACCCCTGTCCTGAGCCCACACAACTGAGAACCGCTTGAGGAGGGGCCAGGGAGGGGGTGGGCTTACCGAGGAGGTGGATCTGGTGGAAGGAGCACGGCCTGGAAGACAGAGATAGGAGTTAGCACAATGGTGTGAGGAAAGCCTGGGCCCCTCCTCCAAGAGAGCATGGGGTCTTCAGCTCCCAGAGAATTAGGGCAGAGGGAGCATCTTCTGAGGAGAAACTCCCAGCCATTTTAGGGGTCAAGTGAGTAAATGAGGTTGAGGAGGTGACTCTCACCCAGAGCCCATAGGTCAGGCTTGACATGGCCAGTTGAGGACTCCTGTTCTGATCTCTATGATATTCTTCCTTGGAGTCTCAGGGAAAGAGTCAGAGGTCTCAGGGGGAGTGAATCACAGGTATGGCCATTTGTGGGACAGGCCTAGGGCTCCTAGCCACACTGAGGGTGGGTGATGGGGTACTCACCAGGGGAGGACACCGGAGGTCACTGCTCCCTGACGTCATTCTGGACACTGGTTCTAGGAAAGGACACATTTACACACAAGGGTGCACTGAGAAATTACTGTTTGGGGTTGGAGTGAAGGACAAAGAATGATCCCTGATTTCAAGGAGTGGAGTGGAGTGGAGACCTTTCTCTGTCAGTTCTGTGGTAGGAAGACGGCACAGAAGAGGGAAGCTGCATCCTGGTCCAGAGGGAAAGGACTTTTAGGCAGATGGAGGCTGAGGTGAGGATTTGATTGAGTGGAAGGATCAAGCCCTGGGAGGGAAAGCAGGGCAGCCACGTGTGCAGGACACTGGAGGGGAGGCATGTATCTTGGTTTCTCCCTGAACTTGGTGTCTTTGTCATTGACAAACCTTCCACTCAGACCCAGAGATGCTGAACTATGACCATGGCCTTATCCTCTCTTTCTACCCATCTTGGCAAGGGACATAAAGGACATTCCAGGACATGCTGTCCTTGCAAGGCCAGCTCTCCATTTCACACATCAAGGGCCGCAGTTACTGCATCAGCCTTAGCAGGGACCACAGACCCCATCCAGCCCCATCCAGGCTCTTCCACTCTCCACTGTGTGGCAGTGACCAGGACTACCTCTCAGCTACCAAGCCTGGTAATCCCTCCTCACTGGGTGGGTGGAATTCAATACCCAGCAAGAAGCAGCTGGAGGTTTGCTGTGTGAGAGAACTAGGACAGCAATTTGGGGACTCCTTAACTGTTCCTAATTTATAGAGGAGGAAGCCCAGGGTCAGCAACTGGTGTGGGAGGAGCCATGGAAAGAGAGGGGAGGATCTGTGGGGAGTCGGGTGATCGAGGAGAACACGGTCCAGAATACAGGATGGGGTCTCCTTGCTCCCAGCCTGGGGTCAACCTGGGAGATGAGATGAGGATGGGAAAAGCTGGGTACCTTCATGTCCTCGTGAGGAACAGGAAACACCCCACAGCGGCCATCAATGCCACCCCAAGTAGGACCCCGGTCACGATGCCTCAACAGCTCCCACAGGAAGGCCAGAGGCAATTTTTTGTGCTAAAAGAAGAGAAAGGGGATGAAAGACCAGGTCTATTCCAAGGGAAACCACAAGGGGCCTTATGGGAACGGATAAGGTGAGGGAGGAAGGAAATGCCACCAATTGAATGTGGTCTGTTTTGTCGCCTTCATAACTGACTCTTACTCTCAGTGATTGCATTACTTTCTGTCTCCCAGGCTTGAAGCTGTGGACCTGCTCTGTCTCTCATATTTTCCACATGTATCCTGGACCTCATCCTGCTCATTTGCCTTTTAATGCCTCCTTCCTTTCACATCATGCTTCTTCCCCCCGTTTCTTCTTCATTATGTGACCGTCTTCAAGGGCATGCCCTTTCCAGTCAACTCAGCACTGATTAGTAGTAATAACACCATTAACTGTTTTCAGAAGACTTCTATGTGCCAGGCCCAATAGGAAATCGTTTTCCTACACCTCATCTGACTCTTATCACCTTAAGGTGTCACCGCCATCTGCAGATTGAGAATCTGAGGTGTTTAGTGCTTTAATACGTCAAGAAAGCTTACAGAGCTGGTCAATGATACGATCAAATTTTGAGGACAGGCACCTTGGAGATGAAGCGGAACATCCAGATCTACTGGGAAACTCTAAGGGTAGGAATAAAAAGATGACTAAGATGGCTGTTTAGACACAGGCAGTATGCGTCTCCTCCAGAGAGAGGAACCAGAATATTAACTAGATATATTCTGAGCAGGTCGTCTAAGAGAGAATACCAGAATTCACCACAGAAGAGACATAAAGCATCAGAAGTCAGTAAGAAGAAGGTTCAAGGCTGCTTGCTTGGCCTGGAACTGACAGACCAGGGAGAGAGTCCTCGACATGGGAAAATAGTAAGAGGAAAATCCCCAGAGCTTCACACTCCAAAACATGTGTTTATTATCTTGGCTACAGAAGAAGTCCTCAGCCCACTAGGGCCTTGGCACTGACATGTGTAGCTGCCCAAAGATTGCTCAGAGACATTGCTCCAGAAAAGGAGCCCACATGGAATTCCACAGGCATTTGAACATAGAGCAACCTCAGTTGGGCGCCATTTTGAGAGCCCCAACATTGCAGATCTACAGACAGAGCTGAGGCTGCTGTACTGCTCCAAAGAGAAAGAAAGATGAGTGGGGTGCGCCCACATACCCCTACTTGGGACCCTTCTGCCCTGCTGTGGGCTGCTGTTGAGCTGAGATGTGAGCAGACCACACTACGCACAGTTTCTTGCCGACACTACTTGCCTGGAGGACCTCTGATCTTCCCGGTACCAGGCCCAAGATACCATTTTGAGAGTTTAATGCTGAGTTGTTTCCCACCCTTAGGCTGAGTTTGGTCAGATGTGGCTGCAGTTGCCACTCAGCCAAGGAAGGACAAGGAAATCAGCTTCTCTTGCACATACCTAGGAAAATACCACCCTGCTGTGGACTGATATGAGACCAAGACTCAAGTGGGTTTCACTTCCCACAACTTCTTGTCCATGCTGCTCATCTCAGAGGGGCCTTACCCTCTCTGTTCATAAGCCCATAACTGGCACTATTTTGAGAGTTTAAGGCTTGGGCCAAGTTCTAGGTGATATAGTGACAATTGCTACCTAGCTGGAGAAGGAATGAGGAGACCAAGCACTCCAAAGCACACTTAGGACAATATCCAACACTCTGCCACAAGTGTCTGTGGGATCGGGGGCTAGCCCACCAAATCCATCACAGATGCCAGAAGAACCAACACAGACTGCCTGGATTCCAGTGAGTTGTTCCATCACTGCTACTGCCATCACCTGCAACATACCAGCTTCCCAAGGACCTGAGAATCTATCCACATACCTAACCCACTGCTCCCATTGCTAGCTTCTAAGAAAACCATCTTCAGGCCCAAGAATCAGCCTTCCAGGACCCACTAACACCAGAGTCAGCATAAGTGTCCCTAGGGCCTAAAAACAAGTATACTCATCCCATTGGTTCCACCAATGAGGCCTGAAGACAGACTGGTTTAGTTGGCATCCAAGTTCCCAGAAAAATTTCACCACAACCTCAACCAATAACTGTATCCTAAGCAACTAAGGAAATCACAGATAGCACTGATTCTGTATGCTACCTAAGAAGTCATACAAACATGGCGGTACCATAGACACCCCAAATCAAAGCCAAAGTATCCTAGTCAACCAATAACATACATGTATCTTTTTTTTTTTATTGGAGTCTCACTCTGTAGCCCAGACTGGAGTGCTCTCGGCCACTGCAGCCTCAACCTGCTGGGCTCCAGCGATCCTTCCGCCTCAGCCTTCCAAGTAGCTGGAATTACAGGTTGACCACCGAGCCCAGCTCATACATGTATCTTAAGAAAAAAATTCTTCCCTACAAAAGCATTCTCAAAAAATTGGAACAAGTGACTGTTATACTAGATGCACAGATATCCATGAAAGGACACAGGAAACATTAAGAAGCAGGGAAATATGATACCACCAAAAGACTACAAAAATTGACCAGCAACAGATCTCAATAAAAAAGAAATCCTCAAGCCGGGCTCGGTGGCTTAGCCTGTAATCCCGCGACTTTGGGAGGCAGAGGTGAGTGGATTGCCTGAGCCCGAGGGTTCGAGACCTGCCTGGGCAGCGAGACCTCATCTCTACAATAAATCAAAAAATCAGCCAGGCGTGGTAGTGCATGCCTGTAATTCCGGCTGCTCGGAAGGCTGAGGCGGAAGGATCACCGGAGCCCAGTAGGTGGGGCTGCGGTGGCCGGGAGCAGCCACTGCACTCCAGTCTGGGAGACAGAGTGAGACTCCAACTCAAAAAAAAAAAAAAAGAAAAAAAGAGAAGTCCTCAAAATGCCAGCTATAGAATTCAAAATATCAGTTTTTTAAATGTTCAATGAGATGCAAGAGAAATCTGAAAACAAACAAACAAAAAACAGAAATCAATTCAAGATATGAATGAAAAATTTACCAAGGAGATAACTATCTTAAAAAAGGCAGAAGTTCTGGAAATAAAAAATTTATTGAAGAAAATGCAAAATATATTCAAAAGCTTAATAATAATAGACTAGACCAAGCAAAAGAATTTCAGAAGTCGAAAATGGATCTTTTGAAATAATCTGATTACACAAACATAAAGAAAAGAGAATAAAAAAGAATGAGCAAAGTCTTCAAGAGGTCTGGGACTACATACAGTAACAATACTTTTAAATGTTCAGTGTTCTCAAAGGTGAAGACGGAGCTTATTGTTTAGAAAACCTATTTAAGGAAATAATCAATGAAATCTTCCCAAGCCTAGCAAGGGAGTTAGACATCCATATACAGGAGGCCCAGTGGTTCCCAGAAAAATACATTTCAAAAAGTACCTCACCAAATATATTATATGTAAAATTTATAAAGTAAAAATTAAAGAAAAATTTATAAAATTAGCAAAAGAAAAGTGTCTAGCCACATAAGAGGAAACCACATCAGTCTAACAACAGACTTTTCAGCAGAAATCTTACAGGACAGAAGAGAATGGGATGGCATTTTCAAAGTGCTGGAAAAAAAACTGTCAGTTAAGAACTTTATATCCTGGCAGAATAAGCTTTGTAAATGAAGGAGAAATAAAGGCTTTCCCAGACAAATAAATGCTGAGGGAATTTGTCATCATTACATTAGCCCTAAAGGAAATGCTCAAGCATGGAAGCTAAAGGTTGATATTCACTCTCACAAAACCACAGAGAAATTTGAAACTTACAGTTTTTATAAAACAATCACATAAAGTAGGAAGAAAAAAGCATTAAATGGCAACACCAAAGAACGTCATCAAAATACAAAGAAAGAGAAACATAAAGAAACAAAAATTTATAAAAACAACTTGAAAATAATTAACAATATGACAGGAACAAAGCCTCACATGTCAATATTAACCTTGAATATAAATGGATTAAGTGCTTCACTTAAAAGATATAGCTAGCCGGACTCGGTGGCTCAGCCTGTAATCCCGCGCCTTTGGGAGGCTGAGATGAGTGGATTGCCTGAGCCCGCGGGTTCGAGACCCGCCTGGGCAGCAAGACCTCATCTCTACAATAAATCAAAAATCAGCCGGGCGTGGTAGCGCGTGCCTGTAATTCCGGCTACTCGGAAGGCTGAGGCGGAAGGATCGCCGGAGCCCAGCGGGTCGAGGCTGCGGTGGCCGGGAGCGGCCACTGCACTCCAGTCTGGGCGACTGAGTGAGACTCCAACTCAAAAAAAAAAAAAAAAAAGATATAGCTTTTCAGAATGGAATAAACACATAATTTAATTATATTTTGCCTACAAGAAACTCACTTTACACATAAATACACATATAGATTGAAAGTAAAAGGAGGAAAAAGATATTACATACAGATGGAAATCAAAAAAGAGAAGGACTAGCTATACTTATATCACATTAAAAAGACAAAGCAGGTAATTGTATAATGATAAAAGGATAAATTCAGCAAGAGGATATAACAATCCTAAATGTATATGCACCCAACATTGGAACAACCAAATTCAAAAAAAAAAATATTACTAGACCTAAAGCAAGAGATATTTAGCAATACAATAACAGTAGGGGACTTCAACAACCTACTGACAGTACTATATAGATCATCAAGAAAGAAAATTGCTAGGTGCGGTGACTCAAGGCTGTAATCCCAGCACTTTGGTAGGCCAAGGCAAGAGGATTGCCTGAGCTCAGGGGTTCAAGACCAGCCTGAGCAACTGGCAAGACCTTGTCTCTACAACAAATAAGAAAAAATAAGCCAAGTCTTGTGGCACATGCTTGCAGTTCCAGTTACTTGGAAGACTGAGATGGAAGGATTGCCTGAACCCGGCAGGTTGAGGCTGCAGTGGTAATGAACATGCCACTGCCCTCCAACCTAGGCGACAGAGTGAGACTCTGACTCAAAAAAAAAGAGAAAATTAACAACAACAACAACATTGGACTTAAATTAAACTTTTAACCAAATGAACTTAACAGACATTTACAGAACATTTAACCCCCAAACTACAGAATATACATACTTTACATCAACAGATGAAACATTCTTGAAGATAGGCCACATGTTAGGTCACAAAAAAAATCTTAACAAATTTTTAAAAATCAAAATCATATCACATATTTTCTCAGGCCACAGTGGAATAAAGCTGGAAATCAATACCAAGAGGAACCTCAGAAACTATAAAAATATATACAAATTAAACAGATCACTAGAACTACAAAGAATTTTTAAAAATAAATTTTAAATGTATTTTTAAAAATGAATATGAAGCTGGGCTCAGTGGCTCAGCCTGTAACCCCACACCTTGGGAGGCTGAGGTGAGTGGATTGCCTGAGCCTGTGGATTCGAGACCTGCCTGGGCAACTTGGCGAGACCTCATCTCTACAATAAATCAAAAAATTAGCCAGGTGTGGTAGCGCGCACCTGTAGTTCCAGCTACTGGGAAGACTGAGGTGGAAGAATCGCTGGAGCCCAGTAGGTCGAGGCTGCGGTGGCTGGGAGTGGCCACTCTACTCCAGTCTGGGCGACAGAGTCAGACTCCAACTCAAAAAAAAAAAAAAGAATATGAAAGCACAAAATGTCAAAAACCTATGAGATACAACAAAAACAGTGTTACAAGGGAAGAATAGTATTAAATGCTTACATTAAAAAAGTAGAAAGAGCACAAATTAACAACCTTGTGTCATACCTCAAGAAACTAGAAAAACAATAACAAACTAAACCCAAAGTTCACACAAGAAAAAAATAACAAATATTGGGCAAAACTTAATGAAATAGAGGCCAAAAGACAATATAAATGATCAATGAAATGAAAGATTGATTCTTTGAAAGACAAAGAAGATTGAAAACTGCTAGCTAGAGTAACCAAGAAAAGAAAAAAGGAGATTAAAAAAATGCAACTAGAAATGGAAAAGGAGACATTATTACAGATACCACAAAAATACTGAAACACATCAGAGACTTATGGACAACTATACTCTAACAAACTGGAAAACCTAGAGGAAATAGATAAATTCTTGGAAACATACAACTTCCCAAGATTGACTCAGGAAGAAATAGAACTTCTGAACAGACCATTAATGTGTAATTAGATTGAATCAGTGATAAAAATTTTACCAACAGCAGCAGCAACAAAAAAGATCAAGGCCAGATGAATTCACAGCTAAATTCTACCAAACATACAAAGAAGAACAAATACCAATTATCTTCAAACTGTTCTAAAACATTGAGGAGCAAATTATTCCTAAGTCATCCTATGTGGCAAGTGTCACCCTGATACCAAAATGAAACCAGGATACAACCAAAAAAGAAAACTACAGGCCAGTATTTCTGATGAACATAGATGCAAAAACCCTCAACAAAATTCTAACAAACTGAATCCAACAGCACATTAAAAAGATAATACATAATAATGATCAGGTGGGATTTATCCCAGAGATGCAATATATAGATTCAATATATGCAAATCAAAAATACAATACATCACACGAACAGAATGAAGAACAAAAGCCATATGATCAACCAATAGATGCAGAAAAAGCATTTGATAAAATTCAGCATCCCTTCATAATAAATATCCTCAACAAACTAGGCATAAAAGAAACGTATGTCAACATAATAAAGGCAATGTACAACACACCCACAGCCAAGATCATACTTAAGGGAGAAAAGTCTAAAGCATTCCCTCTAAGAACTGGAACAAGACAAGAATGCCCACTTTCACCATTCTTAGTCAACAAAGTACTGGAAATCATCACAAGAGCAATTAGGCAAGAAGAAAAAAAAGGCATCCAAGTTGGAAAAGAGGAAGTCAAATTATCCCTATTTGCTGATGATGTGATCCTATACCAAGAAAACTCTAAAGACTCCACCAAAAACTCTTAGATTTGATAAGTGAATTCAGTAAAGCTTCAGGATGCAAAATTAACATACAGAAATCACTAGTGTTTCTGTACACTGGTAAGGATCTAGCTGAGGACCAAATAAAGAAGGCAATCCCATTTGCAATAACTACCAAAAAAAAACCCTAGGTTTATATTTAACAAAGGAGATGAGAGATTTCTACAAGAAAAACTACAAAACACTAATGAAAGAAATCATAGATGACACAAACAAATGGGAAAACATCCCATTCTCATGGATTGGAAGAAATCATATCATTAAAAGGACCATATTGCTCAAAGCAATCTACAGATTCAGTGAAATTACTATCAAATTACCATCATCTTTCACCAAATTAGAAAAAAAAATCATAAAATTCATATGATACCAAAAAAGAGCCCAAATAACTAAAGCATTTCTAAGCAAAAAGAACAAAGTTGGAGGCATCACATTGCATGACCTCAAATTATACTACAAGGCTACAGTAACTAAAACATCATGGTACTGGTAATAAAATAGACACATAGTTCAATGGAACAGAATAGAGAACCCAGGAATAAAGCTACATGCCAACAATTAACTGATCTTTGACAAAATTAACAAAAATATACACTGGAGAAAGGACACTCTATTTAATAAATGGTGCTGGGAATATTGAATAACCATATATAGAAGAATAAAATTCCACTCATACCTCTCAAAGTATAAAAATTAACTCAAGATAGATTAAATCCTAAACATAACACCTGAAACTATAAAAATTCTAGAAAAACTTTAGAGAAAACTCTTCTGAACATTGGCCTAGGCAAACAACTTATGACCAAGCACCTGAAAGCAAAAGCAACAGAAACAAAAATAGGCAAAAGGGACTTAAAATAAAAAAGCTTCTGCACTGCAAAAAGAAACATTTAACAGTAAGAAGACAATCTACAAAATGGGAAAAATATTTACAAGTTATGCATCTGACAAGAGATTAATTCCAGAATCTACAAAGTATTCAAACAACTCAACATGAAAAAAATTCCATTTAAAAAGTGGGCAAAGGACACAAAGAGACAGTTTTCAAAATAAGACATACAAGCAACCAACAAGCATATGAAACAATGCTCAACGTCACTAATCATCAGAGAAATGCAAATTGAAACCACAATACTTTTTTCTACCAGTCTGAATGACTATTATTAAAAAGTCAAATAATAACAGATGTTGGCAAAGAAACAGACAAAAGGTATCACTTGTACACCACTGGTGAAAACATAAACTAGTACCACCTCTATGGAAAACAAAATGGAAATTTCTCAAAGAACTAAAAATAGAACTATCTCCCACTACTGGTTATCTACCCAAAGGGAAAGAAATCATTACATCAAAAAGATACCTGCACCAGTATGTTTATCAGACCATCATTTGCAATAGCAACAATATGGAGTCAAAGGAACTATCCATCAGTGGAGAACTGGATAAATAAAATGTGTGGCATATATGTGTGTTGTGTGTGTGTGTGTGTGTGTGTGTGTGTGTGTGTGTGTGTGTGTGTAGGAATACTAGTGTTAAAAGAAAAAATGAAAGCATGTATTTTGCAGCAACATGAATAGAACTGGAGGGCCATTATCCTAACTTATAGGTGGGAACTGAACAATGGGCACACATGGACATACAGTGTGGAATAATGGACTTTGGAGACTACAAGAGGTGAAAGGGTGGGAGGGAAGTGAGATGTGAAAAATTACCTATTGGGTAAAATGTTCACTATTCAGGTCTTGAGTACACTAAGGTCCAGATTTCACTACTATGCAATTTATGTCTGTAAGAAATCTACACTTGTACCCCCTAAATATATAAAACTTTAAAAAATTAAATAAACAAAACCCCCCAAATTTTTGCCGAGTTGTTCTTGATTCTACGGCTCATAGTAATACTAATCAAAAATTATAATACTAGTTGATAGCATTGATTGAGCCCTTCATCTGTCTTATAACCCTGTTCTAAGTGCTTTAACCTCATCCTCTTAGAAAACATCCTAACAACAACGCTAAGATCCATGTGTTATCATGTTTTTGACCTCTAGAATTGTTTTGGTTCTTTTTAGAATATCCATCTCGCTGCTAATCCACCTGTTCCTGCATAGTACCTACTCTTTCCATTACAACCCTCAGCATATTAACCCAAGTTATTTTAAATTCCTGATCTCATCATTAAACATTTCTCTTATATCTGAGTCTTGTTGTGATGCTTGCTCTATCTTTCCAACAGCATTGTTTGCCTTGCAATTTTTGTTGAGAGCCAGACATGATGATGTACTGAGCAAGAGGACCTTGGGTTCAGTGATGCAGTGGTGATTGTGAGAAGGGGAAAGCTTTGTGGTCCTTGGTTAAGTCTGTGCCCTGGACTGTGAACTTCACAAGTGCTTCTCAGGCTGTTTTCTTCCTTAGGTGGGACCTGATGCTAGAGGGGGCTGAAATTAGGCATGTCCCTCTTTCCAGGTCAGTTTGACTCCATAAAATTCAACAGGTTAGACTCTGATAAAAATCACTATGTATCCTAACTAATACTTTTCTTTTTAGTCAGGTGTCTCACTCTGTCGCCCAAACTGGAGTGCAGTGACGTGGTTCGTGGCTCACCACAACCCCAACATGCTGGGCTCAGGCGCTCTTCCCACCTCAGCCTCCCTAGTAGCTGGAACTAGAGGCACACACTATCATACCCAATCCTCTCTCTCCCCAGCCTCCCAAAGTACTGGGATTACAGGTGTGAGCCACTGCCCCTAGCCTCTACCCAATAACAATTTACTATAGCTAATTAATAACTATTTTATCTTGCTGAGAAGAGAATTATCTGGTATATTTCAAAATGGTCCCTTTCCCCCTCCCCATGCAGGAAGAATGAGGGGATTTTTATAAAATATTCACTGTGGGAACCTGGTAGAGCTCCAGGAGGTGAGACTGTCTCCCCTCCCCAACCCCCAACAATCCTGCCCCCTGAAAACTCTCACAGGGCCGAGCAGTCCCAGAGTCACATGAGCCGTGGATCCAGGGTGTGGCTTTAGGATCAGGTGATCAGGGGCATGAATGATGGGTCTCAGCCCTGAAGGAGATAGGACAGGTATGACCAGAATTCCTAAGTCTGCCCAATTCCAGTCACAAAAAAGATTGTGGATTATTCATTCATTCATTCCCTCCCTCCTTCCTCATATAACAATTGAGAGTCTGTCTCACTTAGGACCCTGTGCTGGTGCAGAGTGTGAGTAGGGAGGGAGTAAGCAAAGCCTTTTCTTTTATCTTCCCAAGGGAGAGACACCAACACATTAGAAAATAAGTAATTTCAAGTTCAGTGAGAGGATGAATCGGAAGGGCCTAGACATTCCTGGCACTGACTTTGTTTTTTGTTGTTTGTTTGTTTGTTTGTTGCAATTTTATTTTGCTCTTTTCCTTTTCTTTTGAAAATGTGGAGTACAATTCAGTGTTAGGTATACAAGTGGACATCACACAGGTAAAGTTTGGGCCTCCTTTTGGCCCCACTTTGCCTGCTTTGAGATCAGGTACCATTATTGACGTTGTACCCACCCTCCCTCCTTCCCCCCCCCCACTGACTTTGTTGATGGAGATTTAGTTCTACATAAAATTTGATGAGTTCAGCCGGACTCGGTGGCTCAGCCTGAAATTCCACGCCTTGGGAGACTGAGATGAGTGGATTGCCTGAGACCGTGGGTTCGAGACCCACCTGGACAACTTGGTGAGACCTCATCTCTACAATAAATCAAAAAATTAGCCGGGCATGGTAGCGCATGCCTGTAGTTCCAGCTACTTGAAAGGCCGAGGCGAAAGGATCACCGGAGCCCAGCAGGTAGAGGCTGCAGTGGCCGGGAGCGGCCACTGCACTCCAGTCTAGGCGACAGAGTGAGACTCCAAACCAAAAAAAAAAATTTGATGAATTCTCCAATTGTACCTCACTCTTCAAACCAGAATTTCCTCCTCTGAGCTGTAGATGCCTAAGAAGAAAGTATATGAATAAAGGCTGGTCTGGGCTCCACAATAAGGTAGGAGGAGAGGACCTGGCTGTAGTTGCAGACAGACATGGTGTGACTCTGCCAAATGGGGTCTGTGTACCCCAGTCAGTAATTTAATCTCCTCATGCTTCAGTTTCCCCTGAGGAAAACAGTGTAAATGGTAATTTGTCTGTGGCTTGCCATGTTGTCTGTAAAATTTTAAATATACACAATTGCCTGACATAAAGCTTGTTACAGAGGATGTCCCCAAAGAAACAGCATCTGTGATTATTTGCCTCCAAGATCGCCCCTAGGCCTGATCCCTGGTGGACAAGCAGCGTCCAGAAACATCCTCTCTCCTCTTTTTCTCCCTCTGGGGACAGTGATCTTCTTACGAAGTCTCCTAGATCCCCAGAGGAGTCAGCTAATGCCACAGAGAACTTGTCCAACTGTCCTTTCCACTCTGAGTCTCAGGTGAAGGACAAAGCTCTGTCCTTGCCAAGATGAGGCTCTGGCAGCTGAGCCCTGGCTGATGACCAACTCCAGGAGCTACGAACCTCAGACAGCTGATAAATTGTTGCTCCGAGTCAGCCTTGCCCAAGAGGCCAGAACCCAGCACCGAACACAAGCTCCCCAGGGTCACCTGGAGTCAGGTGTCCTGAGTCTGAGCTTCCCTGTGGGGACCCTAGAGGTCCCTCCAGGCCAAACCCTCGCCGAGTCCTACAGGATTTTTTCTCAGGGTCATATCCATGAGGAGGGTTCAGTACGGTTGGACTGAGACTGGTGTCCCTCTGCCAAGTTTCCCATCAGACCCTCCTTCCTCTTCAGTGGATGTCTGCAGGGTCTGGATGGGGAAAAGGAATTCTGATCTTTTGAGGTTTGTCTCCCCTGTGTGTGTCCTACACTAAATGTCCAAACTCCACCATGGGACATAATGCAGAGGGGGGAAAGCAGGTGCAGTCCAGGCCTGACAGTCCCATGTGTATGAAGTAGAATGAACTTCCCCACTTCAAACCAGGAAGTCATAGAAGAATACTCACAGTATACACAGTATACATGGAATTGTCCAGATACTTGGTCAGTGTCATAGTTTGTGCTTACGATTTTTACGGTGTAGTATCCTGTGTCCTTCTGGGTGACGTTCTGGAACAACAGAGATCCATTGGGGTATATAACCTCTCAACCTCTGTGTGCAGGCCCTGGGAGATTTACTTGAGTGTTTATTATATATAACGCAATGAGAAGACTCCCTTCCACCCATTCCCCTTTGTATCAATGATAGGCTTGAATATTCCCTGAAATATTGCAGACAAGTAAAAGAACATTTTTCCCTTCTGCAACATTGAATGACACAGATTCCATAGCAAGTTGGGCAGTGGTGGGTAGGTTCCAGAAGGTTAAAAGTAAGACTAGAAGGGAGGCAAAAGAATCAGTCAACATGCCGGGTTCGGTGGCTTAGTCTGTAACCCCGCGCCTTGGGAGGCTGAGGTAAGTGGATTGCCTGAGCCCGCGGGTTCGAGACCCGCCTGGGCAACTTGGCGAGACCTCATCTCTACAATAAATCAAAAACTAGCCGGGCGTGGTAGTGCACGCCTGTAGTTCCAGCTACTTGGAAGGCTGAGACGGAAGGATCGCCAGAGCCCAGCAGGTCGAAGCTGCGGTGGCCGAGAACAACCACTGCACTCCAGTCTGGGCGACAGAGTGAGACTCCAACTCAAAAAAAAAAAGAAAACAAAAGAAAAAAAAAGAATCAGTCAACATTAAGACCTGTGTATTGGGTTGGAGAGATGGGGCCTGGGTCCTGAGCAGGTCTCTTCACTCCTCAGTCTTGGGGTCTGATGGGTGGTGTGTGTGTGTGTGTGTGTGTGTGTGTGTGTGTGTGTATGTGTGTGTGTGTGTTTGTGTGTCCTCCTAGGCCAAGGTCAGCAGCATGACTTCCATTCTCTCAGTGACCCTGCCCTTGTCATCGCCTCTGTTTGGAATACTCTTCCCCAGGTATCTGCAGGGCTCACCCCCCACTGCCCTCAGTTCCTGCTCACACCAGGGGTGTCCTTGGGAGACCACTTCCCTGACTACCCCATCTAGAGACCCTGAGTCTTCCCTTTCTGACCTTTCACTGCTCTGTTCCCTCCACGGCACTTGTCAACACCTGACCTCACATTCTAGATCTCTTTGCTTGTCTGTCTTCCTCCCCATGAGAACGTGAGTTCCTTGAGGGCAGGGACTTGTCTGATCTTGATTGCACTCCAGTGCCTGGGGCAGGCTGCGGACACCTGTGCATGAGTTGTGAGAGTTCCCAGGGCCCTCCATGTCCTGGTGTTTATTTGCCAATTTCTGA
This sequence comes from Cephalopachus bancanus, assembly GCA_027257055.1. Classification (NCBI taxonomy): domain Eukaryota; kingdom Metazoa; phylum Chordata; class Mammalia; order Primates; family Tarsiidae; genus Cephalopachus; species Cephalopachus bancanus. The sequence goes on from JAPVLO010002031.1 coordinate 104,306, forward strand.
AGGACAACGTATAATGCCCTATTATATTTTTCTTTGATACAGTTCTTATAAATATTCCAAATGCAGTGGCTAGCGCTGATTCATCAGGAAAACAGAAAACTTTAAATTTCCCTCCCCCTTTGTAAATTCTGGTACACTGAAAGTTGCCTGTTGTGACCCCTTTATCTTTGGTGTCCTCTCCCCATTCAGGCTCCAACAGAAGCCCTCTGTCCCCTCTCAGAGCCCCATCCTCCCCAGAAGACTCCAGCCAGTCTCTGTGCTGTCTCCTCCCACCCCCTCCCAGGGAATCCTCCCCTCTCACCTGCCAGGGAACACAGTCTTTGTGAGGAGGGGTGGGGGGGTGCTCCATGGTCTCTGCTGCCTGCTCTGTCCTTCTCTGTGGAGAATAATTTCGGCTCCAGAAAATCTCTGAGCACCAATGCTCCACAGGTCAGTTCTGCTGTCCTTCCTCCCTCTGCACTGAGCCTCCTCCCTGGGTCACATGGGTCAGGGATGGGCTCTGTGCTCAAGATTCCTCTCTGTCCCCACCCTGCTCATTTCTGCCTTCTTTGTCCCTCCTTCCCCTTTCTACTCTGTCTTCATTTCACTTCCTCAACCACACTCTGAGAAGTAAAACTGATGGAGTCCCTGTCTCCTGAGAGGATGGCCCATCACCCTTGCATTGACCCTATTGGGTATGTCAGTACCATATATACATAATCTGGGGACTCCCAAAGTGGGGGGATAATTCTTTTTGTGATTCAGATGCCCAGCTGCTCTCCAGCTCTGTAAAGGTGGGTTGACACTTAGCAGGATGGTGAGAGAGACAGCTCTGGAGGATAGAAAAGGAATCACTGAGTGATGACAGGGTAGAGATTTACCCTCTATCCAGTGTCACTAGCCTAACTTCCGACTCAGGGACAGACACCCAAGCCTGGGGTCTCAAGAGGAGTTGTAGTTCTTGGGTATGGATGGGGAGGTATCCTGTTTGTCTTGGGAAGAAGTCCTGTGGTGGAGTGATAGGTGTCTCTGGGCTCTGCTATCCTTAGGGGATGGCTTTACAGGGACCCTTCTTATTCTATGACTGGTGGCTGAGCTGTGGTTCCCTTACCATGCTGGGTGTCCTCTGTGGTCACCCTGTCTTCACCATGGGCGGTACAGGAGGGAGTGGGGAGCTGCACAGGGCCCCTGGCAGACCAGGGTCTTCAGGGACCCCAGGAATGAACAGGCAGGCAGGTGGGAAAGACCCATATGGGGATGGAAATCAGGCCCTATGAGGCTCACGTCCAGAGGGTCAATTTCCTGTGTGTTATCTGTGTGTCCCCATGCTGCCCCCTGGAGGGCAAGAGGAGAACTGAGTTCAGTGCCAGGGGCTGCCCCAGGGATGCTGACCAGGCTCCCTATGGTATGAGCTGGCTCTGACCCCGTGGGCAGAGGTGAGCTCTGACCACCAGGCTGGAAGGTCAGGTCAGCCCGGGTCCTGTTCACTGTGGATCCGCAGGCTGCCCAGTTTCATCAGTGCAGGGTGAGTCCAAGGAGGTCAGGAGTTGTCTGCAGGACTCCTGGTCCAGATTTGGGAGAAATGTTCACCAGGGGGATGGGCTGCCTAGAAGGATCTATCTGCCCCCGAGGTTTCAAAGGAAGAGTCTGGAAAGGAGTCTCAGGAGGCCGTAGTTCAAGGACGCTGCCTGGCAATTGGTTCCCAGAGTGCCCTGTGCTCTCCCCATCACTGGGGGTGCTGCCTCCAGGCCATCTGTGTCCCCCACTTGTCATCTGCTCCAGGCCTCCCCAAAGGACCCAGAAACGGAAGTAATGTTCATCTGGAGACTCAGCAAGGAGATCTCTGGTTTCTCTGTTAGGGGAGGGGTGTTCCCATGGACCCTCAGCCCCTCTGAAATGGAAGCAAAGATAAGTCCTGGGTTACTTTGTCCCCTCCTGCATGGGAAGTTCCCCTGATTCTCTCCAACTTCTTGGTCTGGTGAGATGTTTTCAGGGGATCAAAGCTAGATGTTCCCTTCATCAGGGTTCCTCAGGGAGGAGGAGTCGCTTCCTGACTTCCCTTTGTGGTTAAGTGGCTCTCTGGCCTCACCTGATGGTGAGTTTACCTGGAGTGAAGAATCCAGAGTCTATGCCAGGTCAGGTGTCTTTGTAAGAAGAGGAAGCACCTGCCTGTCCAGGTGCTTCTTGGGGATGTGACACTACTCACAAGTTAGAGATGGGGAACGAAGTTTCATATTCTGGGAGCAAATAAGGTCTGACCCCTCACTGTTAGAAGGTCCCTGTCTTCCTTCCTGTCTCTATACAAGGGTAAAAGTCTCATTTCCACACTCACTGATCTAAGTTAATTTGAACAGATTTCTGGTCAATGACATCAGATTTTACCATGTGAACACAATATACAACAAATATATGCATACATGTGTAAAAACACCTGCACATAGACACAAATATGCAAATAAAGATTTTATAGTTTTCATTTTAGAATTTTAGCTATGAGACAATAACATAAACTCATTGGTTTTTAAAAGACAACTGGATCCAAATTATACATCTGACAAATTGAAGTCTATTCAGATAGGAACTATACCTGGCTACTTATTTGCCCCAGTCAGTAATTTAAGGAAGGCTATGGAGCAAAATTTTGGGTAAAGCAGTTTTCATAGTAGTTTAATTTTTTTCAGTTTTAAAAATTTTGAAGATGTGGGATTCAAGTCAAGATTAGGTCTACGTAAGTAGTAGTTTAACTTTTTAAATCATCCTTTCCACCTCCCCTTTTTTCATTTTGAAATGAGTTTAGTGTTAAATCTCAATTGTTTACATTTTAGCTAGGACTGACTGCGTTGTATAAGAAAAACTAAATCTATCAGTAGCTTTGAACTAATAATGGATTTATCTTTTCTTTGCCGGTCTGGTTTTCTTGATTAGCAAATGTGGATAAAAAAGAACTTTGCAGTTTTTTCCCTGGATTTTTGGCCTCTGTATGGTAGAAAAAGTAATATTTTTATGCCAGACAGAGATACCTTATATTATTGTCCTGAGTTCAAGATTTTGACCTACTTGATCTGATAGCCAACTTTTTATAAGCATTCATCTAATTCTTTTTTTTAGATTATTAATTTTTAAATTGTGCTCCATCACCATAAGCTAGTTAGACAAACCTAAATTTACATTTCCTAAAGGTGTCTAGCTTGTTGGTTATCATATATTTGTCTAGTCACTAATTTGAAAGCCCTTTAAGACTTCTTTTTTAAAAATCTTGGCTGGAGTGTCATAAGCAACGAGTTTTATCTTGACACAGTAGAAAAGTCAGCATATTCAAAGTAGGCAGAAAAAAAGATAAAAATAGACAAAGAACTTAGAAGACTATATTAACTCTATTGTTAGGATTTTTTTAAGAGAGTTTGAATAATGAACATTTGAACTCTGAATTTTCCTTGATGTAAGTTTGCCCATCAGTTTTAAAATGTCCACAAGAATGAACCACAACATGTAGCCAACT
>JAPVLO010002032.1:0-46348 GCA_027257055.1 Cephalopachus bancanus
CTTTGACAAGTCTTATACATACTCCAAACTATTTCCTGGAAAGATGAATCGATTTCTAAATTCACCCTATATCATCATTCATGTGTAAGGGGTGCTACTCTTTTAGGTAACAAATGATATTAATATTTCATTTTTACAATTAGCATTTTTATCCATAGATTGGCATTTTTAAAAATATTTACGGGCCATTGGTAATTGTAAAATTAATCTGTCTCCAACCTTTAAAAGAAGGTTGTATTAATTTTCTAACTGGCATATTTAAGATTGTTTAACAGAATATACATGTCACCCTTTTGTCATGTGTTTCAGCATATTTCTGGTTGTCGTTATCTTTTAAATTATGCTTGTTTCTGTCATGTGAACAATTTCCATTCTGTGCAACAACATGAATCTGTGACAATATGATTAAGAGTGCTGCTTTTTAATTTGTGCTTGAAACATTCTTACCCATTATGAGACCCCTAAAGAGCCCAGCAGGGGGCAGGTGCCCAGATGGTCCAGGGTGATCTAGTTCTTCCACAAAAGATGTACTTAAACCTATTTTCCAATGATATTCCCCATCTCAGTGAAACTATGCCTCTCCTAAAACACCAGTCAGCCTAGACACCAAGCTGGGCCCTATTCTTGGCTTCTGCACTTAAGTGTCTGTTCCACTCCAATCTCATCAGTGCCATAGATTGCGCTTCTATTTATGCGCCGTTGTGTTCTCATGGAACCATGAGGTCCATTGTTGACTGAAATGTCATTGTGCACACATAGTTGAAGTTTTTAAATAAACCTCCATCATGTTCTGTTTCGTTCCTTCCCAACTGCATTCTCAAAAACTGCCAAAGAGCTTTTCTAACTTGTAAATCCATCCACATTAACCTCCTACTAGAATTTCTTTAATTATACCCCATGGACTTAAATAACAATAATAATAACTATGACCTCCTTTTTTTTTTTAGTTCCTAGTACTTCTTATTTATCAGAAACTCAATAAAGTACATTTTATTTTTTTATTATTATTTTTTTTTGAGTTGGAGTCTCACTCTGTCACCCAGACTGGAGTGCAGTGGCTGCTCCCAACCACCGCAGCCTCAACCTGCTGGGCTCCGGCGATCCTTCCACCTCAGCCTTCCAAGTGGCCAGAATTACAGGCAAGCGCTACCACGCCCAGCTGATTTTTTGATTTATTGTAGAGATGAGGTCTTGCTGCCCAGGCGGGTCTCGAACCCACGGGCTCAGGCAATCCACTCACCTCAGCCTCCCAAAGGCACGGGATTACAGGCTGAGCCACCGAGCCCAGCAATAAAGTACATTTTAAATATGTTATATGAGAAAATGATATTTATGTCTATGTGACTGGCTTTACTCTGTCATATTTACTTCCTCTACACACACAAATAAATTCCTTAATAGTTAACATTCTTAAGAATTTAACTCCTATAAACTTCACTGCAACCTGGATGTACCTATAACACTGAGTGACCTATCACAGAAACAAAGAATTGAGTATCATGTGTTCTCACTTATAAGTGGACCTTGAACAAGTATCGTAATGCTATAAGAAAAGGATTGGCAGTAGTGAGAAACTGCCAGGGAGGGTGGGGTGGGGATTGGCAGTAGTGGGAATCTGTGGGGTACACCTCATCAACAATGCATAATAAGCATTTGTATAAGTAACCCTGGATTGTACATCACATTTTTAAAATAAAAATTTATAATTTAACTCCTACCTGTTTGTCAATCATTACCTCATACACAGCCTCACAAGCAGTTACTCTTCAGCTGTACCAAAACATTAATTCCTCAAATAACAAAAATGTTGACTGCCTCCTTATTCCTTCTGCTTGAAATACCACCTTCCTTCACTCCCAGGGACATAGTCCCTCATCTAAGTGTTACCTTAGCTGCCACACCTGAGTTAGGTGACTAAGTATTCCATAATCTGGTTCTCTGAATACTATGTCCTAGCATATAACATACTATAATTATGTTTGTCATTCATTTCTTTTAAGAAACTCTATTCCACTGTGGTCCGAGAAGGTGTCACATGTTCTCACTCATATAATGGACCTTGAACATCCAATGTAATACTATAAGAAAATGACTGACGGTACTGGGAAACTATGGGGGGGGATGGGATTAACAGTAGCAAATATCTGTCTGGGGATGGAAAACACCTCTTATCAACAGGGTGCCTGAATGAAACATAATTGTACACCTAACCACTAACTGTACCCCACAAAACCATAATAAAAAATACTGATTAATAAAAAAAAAAAAAGAAACTCTAAATGACTCTAGAAGAAAGAGTCCCACTGCTTGGATGCAATGTCTACATTAAGGCTATGCTCAGCATAACTCAATGAAGGATGGTTACAAGTCTTAATTATCATTCAGGAAATAGCTAATAGGCCAGTGTGATCAGCAAATTGGAGTGGAAAAAGATGTGAAAATAACACTGGAAACAGAGGTTTGGGTAGATCAGAATTTTAAACATGGACACAAAGATCTGTTGCTATAGCCAAAGAAGATCCATGAAAGGATTTCAAAGAAACAATGGGCAAAATTTGATGTGCATTTTAAGAAAATAATGGATAAGAATGTGATGAGAGGTTAGAGGCTGGAGTTAAAGGTAAGGAGACAGTTTAAAAGGTATACAAAGAGTTGAGGAGAAAAAAGAGTTTACTTAGAGATAAGCTGATGCCTATAAACTGGCCAATATCCGTGTACATATGTTATCTTTGCTCTCTGTTTGATGTTCAAATCCTTCCATATAAACCATTTTATCACATTTTTTTATCACTACAAAAATCAGCGTGAAGTTGAAATATGGAAAGTAAAGTTCAATAACAGGTCATATCTCAAAGGTTTCAAATTTGCAGGTTTTAAGAGTAGCCATGCAAATGGTTGATACTTCCAGGAAAGAATGAGGGATATAAGAGGAAAAGGATGATGACTGAACTTGGCTATCCCCTCACAAGCAAAGGAGAGGATGAAAAAGGAGACCAGGAGTGGTCAGGGAATGAGGACCAAGAGAATACAACGTGGATTTAACTTCAAAACATGATGAAGCAGCTCTATTCACAAGTTTCCCTAAACAGTTTGAGACTTTAGTACCTATCTATGGTCATAGAAGCTGGTCACAGAAATACCAAACAGGCCTCAGGGCATAACTACTGTTAAAAAGGCTATTCTATATCCAAACACTCTGTTAAACTTCTTTTCTGGTGCTCTGGCTCCACCTTTTAGTATAGAAGTATACTTCTGATTGTTTTGCTTTTGGGGAAGTGCTTTGTATCACTAGCAAAAAAAAAAAAAAAAAAAAAATTGAGATTACAAAACTGCAGTAAACTACTTATCAAACGGATACTGTGATAGTTTCCCCTGAGGACTCTTAATTCATTAACATGGTAATTTTAGTTAAACATATTTCAACAGTGGTAAAATCTCAAGACCATACAGGAACTTTTACCCTCTTTTTAGGTAGATGTCTTTAAACAGAGTGAGTGAAATTCAGTAGTAATACTTTTATTTAAAAAATCCTTCTGTATAAACCTTTCTAACATGAAACATTAAAAAAACCAAAATTCCCTTACTTGAAAGTTATAAAAATTTTCTTTTACATAGGGATTCATGTAAGCCCTATGAAAAGCCCTTTAAACTATTAGATCTGATAATATTTAAAAATATATGTCAATGTGCACAATTTCTGAGTTCTTGCTCTAAAAGAGACTGCACAGAAAGGATGTAGCAATGGTATGGAAACTTACCATCCTCTCCAACTGGATTTTTTATTGCAGACTTATTGCTTCCATGTATATATTTTTTTTTTCCTAAATCAAACCTTTAAGGCAACCACATTGCTAAAATTTTTGGCACACTTATTAAGCACTGAATCCAGAGGGGAAAAAACCCCATTATTATTATCATCATCATCATCATCATCATCATCATCATCACACACATTCTATCAGACTCAAAATTTATTTCATCATTATGGGAATGTGTTGGAAATTAATAATAAAAGTTGCTTTCTGTTGCTTTTTAAATATCATGCTATTCAAAACTGCTAAACAAAACCACCAAGTATTTGCTCTCAATATATAAAGATGTAATGCTTATGCTGAACACTGCATTCTAGAACATAAAATATTCATTAATTGGGGGTATATTAAAATTGATTTTTTGCACATTAAAACTTTTTCTTAAAAACTGTGACTACATAAAGTTGAAGAATATAAGCACCACATAAATTAGTTCCTGTAATTTTCTGAAACCATGAACTCTTTGCTCAAACTATACAATAAGAAGGACAATGAATGATCTAAACTTTGAAGTCTTTGGATGACTCCCCAAAAGAAGCCCTTCAAGTTGCAGGATATGTCAAATAAAAGAACAGGAGGAAGAAATTCTCTCATCCCAAAATGAGAACAGATGGAATTTAAAATTAGATCGGAAGAGACAATGAAGCTTTAAATGGCCGACCAAGACGTTGTCCCCAGAGCAGAGTCAAATACACCAGACTCAGCTTGTTCTGCCTCTCATTAATTTCCATTAACTCCAATAAAACTTCTTAGAACATTTCTTAGATTAGATGTGCTTTTCTTAAAAAAAACTTTATTTATATACATATATAGAAACTTTATGAAGAAATTACTAATAAATATAAGTTTAAAAAATTTGTTTAATCAATGCAGTCTCCTAATCACTTTTTTTAGTTTAATATTATTTCAGACTAAGACTGTCAACTATATATATATATATATATATATATATATATGTATATGTATATGTATATGTATATGTGTGTATATATATGTATATGTATACATCTATTTTGTCTGTGCATTGAAGTCTCGCTCTGTCGCCCAGGCTGGAATGCAGTGGCATGCTCACAGTCACCCCAGCGTTGACCTGCTGGGATCCAGGGATCCTTCCGCCTCAGCCCTCCAAGTATCCAGAACCACAGGTGCATGCCACCACATCAGGTTCTTTATTTATTTACTTATTTACTGTACAGGTTTCACCAAGTTGTCCAGGCTGTTCTTGAACCTGTGGGCTCAGGCAATCCCCTCACCTCAGCATCCCAAAGTGTAGACTTGAGCCACTGTGCCCGGCCAAAAATATTTTTTTTTAATTACAAAATAAATAGTTTCATTAAAAAGAAGCAGGAGCCTTGAACAAACTTGAGATGTGGTCCTTGTGTGATGGAAGAGCAATATAGGATTTTGTCTTAGTGAAGCCTGCAGAAATTGACCTCCTGCTTCTTGGAGGTGCTGTATCATTCCTGCTGTGACCACCTCACCTCTTCCTCTTTATACCTCAGATAGAAGACTGCATCTCAGAGACATCTGGGAGAAAAAGAGACTTATACTTTGTGTTGTCCTGTGAGGATCTATATATGGGATGTTGAGTAACCACTTGTAAGACACTTCCACCTTTTATTTTGGTATTTTAGCAGATGTCCTTCCTTTTCTGTTTTCATTTTCTTCATTCTTTCATTCATTATCTCTTGATTAGTATGTTTAAATCACACTGAAAAGTGAATGACTCGTCCTTAAAGGAGATTACCCTGGAAACACTAAGACCCAGGACCAGCCAGTGTGCTAAGGACTTTTACTGAGGACAAGTAGGACAACCTTGTGAGGTATGTAGGACACTGGAGAAGGGGTGGCAGGAGAGAGTAGTGATTCAGCAAGGGCCCTGGTGGAAGGCTGCCAGAGTGAGCATCTCAGCACTGTTGGTTGCTATCTGTGCAGCTTGGGCAAACTTCTCAGCTTCTCTCACCTTCTGTTTTCCCATCTGTGAAATGGGGAATACTAGTCCCTATGTCATAGAATTTTAAAGGTCAAATTAGAAGTTTGTAAGTTTCACAGCATTTCTCTGGTTACATAGTGAGATTTCAATAAAAGGTGGCTGTTTTTCTTTTACTGTTAATAGGTACTAATTTCTCCTTGCCTTAAAGACATAAAAACAGCACTGAGGAGACTGTCCCAGTGTAGATCATGTAGAATACAGCAAAGAATGGTGATGTATTAACTCTCATTAGGTAGCACAAATAGAGAGCCACAAAGAGGTTCAAGGGAGGGAAGCAGCCCTTGTGTTGTGTGGGTGGAAATGATTCTGTGGGCTGGCTGGCATGGGCCTGGGGAGGACTCCATGGAGGAGATGGTGTTTGGAGGATCAGCCCATCTGGACAACTAGAGATGAGAAAGCTCAACATTGCTGGTGAGGGAACAGCAAGGGCAAACATGCAGTGACGATGAGAAATGGATTGTCTGTGAGTGCACTAGCCCTGACTCAGAGCAGAAGAGGACTGTGTAAGCCTGTGAGGGTGGTGCTGGTTCTGACCACAGCCTTGGAGGGGCTCCACACACAGTTGTTGAATCAGGTGAATGGCAGGGTCTGGAGGTGGTAAAGCTTTAGTTGATGGAAGGGAGTGGCTCAAGAGAAAGGAAATTTTTTTTTCCTCAAGTTGGAGTCTCACTGTTGCCCAGGGTGGAGTGCAGTGGCATGCTCACAGCTATGGCAACCTCTACCGAAGCCTCAGGCCATCCTTCGGCCTTAGCCTTCCAAGTAGCTGGAATTACAGGCACATGCCAGAATGCCCCACTAATTTTTTTATTTACTGTAGAGACAAGGCATTTCCAAGTTGCTCAGGCTGGTGTTGAACCCCTGGAGAAGTTGATTTTTGCCTACAATGTGATCTGAGACTCTTTTATTTCTACTGTAGAAGACCAGCTCTCTCAGCTAACTAATATGACACTCTAAGTTGCTCTTGACACTAGTTTTGGTTTTACCTGCACAGTGAATCAGATACTCCCTGAGCTATTTGGTCAGCATTGCTGATGGTAATAGGATATATATATTATATTATATTATGCTATATTATGTTATATTATGTTATATTATATTATATTACATTACATTACATTATATATATATTTTGAGTTGGAGTCTTACTCTGTTGCCCAGACTAGAGTGCAGTGGCCACTACTAGCCACCGCAGCTTCGATCTGGTGGGCTCTGGCGACCTTCCGCTCAGCCGTCCAAGTAGCTGAAACTAAGGTGCACGCTACCACACTTGGCTACTTTTTAAATTTTACTGTAGAGATGAGGTCTCGCCAAGTTACCCAGGTGGGTCTCGAACCCATGGACTCACGCAGTCCACTCAACTCAGCCTCCCAAAGTGTGGGACTACAGGTTGAGCCACTGAGCCTGGCTGGTAATAGGATATTAAAGGACCATGTCTTTCCCCCATAGCATCATTTAATTTGAGACCACAGAACCTTGAGTCAAGCAAAAGATTGGTTTTGTTTTTGTTTTTGTTTTGAGTTGGAATCTCACTCTGTCACCCAGGCTGGAGTGGAGTGCAGTGGCACACTCAGAGCCACCGCAGCTTCCACCTGCTGGGCTCAGATGATCCTTCCGCCTCAGCCTTCCAAGTAGCCAGAACTATAGACATGCACTACCATACCTGGCTAATTTTTTATTTGTTGTAGAGATGAGGTCTCACCAAGTTTCCCCGGCTGGTCTTGAATCTGAGGGCTCAGGCAATCCGCTTGCCTTGGCCTCCCGAAATGCTGGGATTACGGGTTGAGCCATTGAACCTGGCCGCAAAACTTGTTTAAAGTAAATATTGTGTGTGGGCCTGTGGTTTTCCAATCCCATTTCCCTCTTTTACTTCATTCTGGGTTTCCCTTGATCAGATTCTCACCATAGATTGTTCTCAAGGCTTGGCCAATGGAAGATGCCATCACTTCATCTCACATGTGTTAGAGAAAAACTGTGTGCAGGTCTTAGATGTACAGATGGTATGGATGCTGCCAAGGTGAATGCAGAGGAAAAGAATTCTGCCTGCAGTGAGTCATTCATGGAGCAGAGGATCCATTTAGTTGTGAACACCTGTGCTTTAATATGGTATACGAGTCTTTGCATGGTTTTTATAAGTTAGGTTCTCCTGTAGCAGGCTATAAGATTATAAGAACCTTAAAATAGGGGACTGCTCCCTCGCTGTATGTAGCCTAGTGATGGTTGGTGGGAATTAACCAATGAGCTTCTAATTTATGGGCCAGGCAGCTCCCTCCTTCCCTCCTTACTAAATAATGCCTGTCAGAGCACAAATGTAGAGATCCCAGGGACAATTAATTATCTTTGTATTCAATTTATTTTATACTGGAAACTCTGGTCTGAAATTTACTGAAAGTCTTTTCTGTGTTGTTTATTGGTACCATGGTAATTCCATCCCCAACTCCAACTTGATTAAAAATATTTTTTAAAAAACTCCATCTTCTCTGAGCCACAAAAAGCACTTTGGGAAGGCACAAAGGGGCCAGATACATTAACTAATGTCTGTATTCCTAGCACTTAGGCAGACCAAGGCAAAAGGATTGCTTGATGACAGGAGTTTGTGACCAGCCTTGACAACAATGTAAGACCTCATCTCTGCAAGCAAAAAAAAAATTTAATGCTGGGCATAGTGGCTCGTGCCTATAGTCCTAGCTACTTGGGAGGCTGAGGCGAGAGGATCACTCGAGCACAGATGTTCTAGTGTACAGTGAACCATGATCATGCCACCGCACTCCAGCCTTAATGACAGAGTGAGAGATTCCTAAATCTAAAAAAAAAATATGCATAATAAAGGCACAAAGTATGGAAGTGAAGGTCTGCAGTTTTGAAAAATGATTGGAAAGACTGAAAACATGTTAGAATATTTTTCATCTTGGCTAAAGCAATTCAAGTAGATTTTCCTTGTGAACTAGGTGTGGGCTCTCTTGTCTTCTCACTTTGGGTATGGCAGGCTCTCAGAAAAAAGCCACCTAAGACTTCAGCAGATGAAGCACACCTTTTGTCTCTTCCTCCTAGAGCATTCCCATTTGTACTCAGCTTCTAAAAAGATGAATGGTACTTGTGAGGGTGTGCTTATTTGCAAATACTCCCCACTGTGTGGGTTTTCTCAGCATCTTTTCTTTTCTTTCTTCTCCCTCCCTCCCTCCCATCCTTCTTTCTTTCTTTTTTTGGCAGAGTCCACTCTGTCACCCAGTCTGGAGTGTAGTGGCACACTCACAGTCATTTCAGCCTCGACCTGCTGGGCTCAGGTGATTCTTCCACCTCACCCTTCTCAGTAGCTGTAACCACAGGGCACACCACCATGTCTGGCTACATTTTTTGAGTTATTGTAGAAATGAGGTCTCGCCAAGTTGCCCAGGCTGGTCTTGAGCCTCTGGGGTCAGACAATCATCTCTCTTTGCCCTCCCAAAGTGTAGGGATTATAAATGTGAGCCACTGTGCGCAGCCCTCCCTCCCTTGCTTTCTTCTCTTCCTTTTCTCCCTTCCCTTTTTCCCTGCCTTCCCTTCCCTCCCTCTCCTCTCTCCTTTTTTTCCTTTCCTTTCTTTTCTCCTATTGAATACACTGCAAGAGAGCAGAAGACCAAACAGCCATAAGGGGAACTGTCCACCCTCTTCTTTCTTTCCTTTTTTTTTTTTTTGAGTTGGAGTCTCACTCTGTTGCCCAGACTGGAGTGCAGTGGCCGCTCCTGGCCACCGTAGCCTCGACTTGCTGGGCTCCGGCAATCCTTCTGCCTCAGTCTTCCAAGTAGTTGGAACTACAGGCATGCAGTACCATGTTGGTTAATTATTAATTTTTATTTTATTGTAGAGATGAGGTCTCGCCAAGTTGCCCAGGCGGGTCTCGAACCACTGCCTCAGGAAATCCACTCACCTCAGCCTCCCAAGGCACGGATTACAGGCTGAACCACTGAGCTCAACTTCTTCTTCTGTCTTGAAGCTCTCTGTTGATGGTGTACTCTCCATGCTTCCTTCTCCCCTCCTGAACACCCCTTACTCAGTAACCTTCTTTGTCCTGGGGGTCTTTCCTAGGTTTCCTAGATTTAAAAAAATCAGGATCAGGCAGAACCCCTGACTTGGATCTCTGCTTCCCTTCACCTGTGGAGACCATGACTCTGCTGCTTCCCACAGACCTCTGCCCTTATTTTTTTCCCCTGGACCTACACAGAGTGCCACCCTTTCCAGCTCCTCCGCTGGTCTCTCCCCTCTTTTGGTCATGTTACTTCCTGTGTGTGCAGTCCAGTGCCCTACCTCTTGTGCTTTAAGTTGTCCTCTCTTCCTGTGGTGGCTATAGTTCCCATCTCTGCTTGGTCAAGCCTTCAGCGACCAGTTTAAATATTTCTTTCTTAGAGGGACATCATCCTCTCAGTTGGGGTGGTTTCTCTTCTGGCTGAACTCTCATTACAGATGATCTTCATCTCTCTGTGGTATGTAGTACTTGTTCTTTTTTTTGCAACTAGCCTTTGTTTTTCTTTCTTCCTTTTTTTTTTAAATCTTGAATACAAACTTGAAATTATTTGCTATGTAATGAGGAAAGTGTTATTTTATTTTATTTTATTTTATTTTTTGAGTTGGAGTCTCACTCTGTCACCCAGACTGAAGTGCAGTGGCCGCTCCTGTCCATCACAGCCTCGACTTGCTGGGCTCCAGCGATCCTTCCACCTCAGCCTTCCAAGTTAGCTGGAACTACAGGCATGCACTTTCACACTCAGCTAATTTTTTTTATTTATTCTAGAGATGAGGTCTCACCAAGTTGCCCAGGCGGGTCTTGAAGCCTCAGCCTCAGGCAATCCACTCTCCTCAGCCTCCCAAAGCGCAGGATTACAGGCTGAGCCACTGAGCCTGGCTGAGGAAAGTGTTCTTAATATTTCTGAGCCTTGATCGTTCTGTAAAATAGGCAAAATGATACCTACTTGATCTGACCATTGGAAGTATTGAAAGAGATGACATAAGCCAATGTCAGATGATAGTAGGTCCTCTTTTGGTACCCTCCCTGCCTTCTTTTTTTTTTATAATCAATATTTTTTATTATGATGTTATGGGGTACAGTTAAGTGTTAGGTATACAAATACATTTCATTCAGCCACCCTATTGATAAGAGGTGTTTGCCATCCCCAGCCAGTACTTCGTAGGTACATGTTACATAGTAAGTACTCAGTAAATTAATGTACAGTATAGTCATGGTTATTTTGGTATAGATTAAGATGAGTTTGGGTCTCCTATTAGTTTTGAAGGGAGTTTCCATGTAAATAGAATTAGAAACCTCATCTTGGAAAGGGCAACACTTCTCTGTTCTCTACTTGATTTCATTTTAAAAAACGACTCTGAAAATTTCATTAGCCTCAGTGCTCTGCTTGGGAAAACAAATTCTCCAGAGTCAGTGCTGGTGATGGCCTCTTGTGGGAGATACAGTTTTAGGGAAATGGCATCAGGAAAGAATGCAGATGTATAGTCAGAACACATATTATGTAACAGCTGTGGCTAATGTGGTGAGTGGGGATCCAACTTGGTGGGATGAGAGATATTTTACAAGTATTCCAGTCAGATCTGAAGGAACGTGAGAGACCCTTGTGTAGTGACTCCATCCATTGACTCCTTCCCCGCCCATGTCTCAGACTTGAATACACTATATGAGAACACGGGCCCTCTGAATGTAGTAGAGAAGTTCTTTCTATGTGAGACCAGGGCCCTCTCTGGGTGCTGGATGGGTGTCCTCTGGACATTTCTTAGTGGAACAGGATCTGTCCCCAGGATTGCCTTTAAGGCTGGCCTGTCATTTCTCCTCCAGTCTTAGCACACCTCTGATATAGTCCATTGCCACCTAGTGGCTACAGGTAAGACCACACATCGCAGACACAGGCAAGTGCTACCGGGAATTTTATTTGGTTTTAGCATTGGAACAGGGTCTGTTTTGTTTTGACTGTATACTGCAGGGGTTTGGGCTGTAGAATGGAATTTAACATAGGAGCATTGGCCAGGCACGGTGGCTAAAGCCTGTAATCTCAGCACTTTGGGATGCTGAGGTGAGGAATTGACTGTGCCCATGGGTTTGAGAACAGCCTGGGCAACTTCATGAAACCTCATCTCTACGATAAATAAGAAAACTAGCCGATCGTGGTAGTGTGCACCTGTAGTTCTGACTACTTGAAGGTCTGAGGTGGAAAGAACACCTGAGTCCAGCAGGTCGATGCTGGGGTGGCTGTGAATGTTCCTCTGCACTCCAGCCTGGGCGATGGAGTGAGACTCCAACTCAAAAACAAAAACAAATGAACAAGCAAAAAAATATGGGAGAAACACTTGTTTTCTTTGCTTTTCTTTTTTTAAAATTAATTAATTAATTTATCTATATATTTTTATTAGTCAATAATTTTATTATGGTTTTGTGGAGTACAGTTAAGGGCTAGATGTACAATTACGTTTCATTCAGGCACCCTGTTGATAAGAAGTGTTTCCCCATCCCTAGATAGATATTTGCTACTGTTAATCCCATCCCCCTCCCCCCCATAGTTTCCCAGTTCCCTCAGTCATTTTCTTATAGTATTACATTGGATGTTCAAGGTCCATTATGAGTGAGAACATGTGATACTCGGATCTTTGTTTCTGTGAGAGGTCACTCAGTATTATAGACTCTAGTTCCATCCAGGTTGCGGCGAAATTCATGATTTTGTTCTTTTTTATGGCTGCATAGTATTCCATCATGTATATGTACCACATTTTTTTAATCCAGTCCTCTTTTGATGGGCAGCATGGTTATTTCCAGGTTCTTGCTATTGTGCACAATGCTGCGATAAACATACGTGTGCAGGTATCTTTTTTATAGAGTGATTTGAGTTCTTCAGGGTACATTCCCAGTAGGGGTTTGTGGGGTCATATGGAAGGTCGATTTTTAGAGCTTTTAGGAATCACCGCACTGCTTTCCACAGAGGTTGCACTAGTTTACACTCCCACCAACAGTGTAGAAGTGTTTCCTTTTCACCACACCCTCTCCAGCAGCTGCTATTTTTTGAGTTGTTGATAATTGCCATTCTGACTGGAGTTAAGTGGTATCTCAGTGTGGTTTTGATTTGCATCTCCCTAATGATTAGTGAGGTTGAGCATTTCTTCATTTGTTTGTTGGTTGCTCGGATGTCTTCTTTTGTGAAGTGTCTGTTCATATCTTTTGCCCATTTTATAATGGGGTTGTTTGTTTTTTTCTTTTTGGTATGTTTCAGTTCCTTGTAGATCCAGGACCCTGAAAACTGGAACTAGACAACGATGCCCACTCTCACCCCTCCTGTTCAACATAGTATTGGAAGTCCTGGCTTGAACAATCAGAGAAGAGGGGGCAATCAGAGGTATCCAAATAGGAAAAGAGGAAGTCAAGTTATCTCTCTTTGCAGATGATATGATTGTGTACCTTGAAAACCCAAGAGAATCTGTCAAAAGCCTCCTTACATTGATAAAGGCCTTTGGCAAAGTCTCAGGATACAAAATAAATGTACAAAAGACAATCGCATTTCTCTACACCAATAATAAACAAACAGAAACCCAAATAAAAAACACAATTCCATTCACAATAGCCATGAAAAAATGAAATACCTTGGCATCTTTCTAACAAGAGATGTGAAAGACCTTTACAATGAAAATTATTACAAAACACTGCTCAAAGAAATCAAAGATGACACAACAAGTGGAAAAATATCCCCTGCTCATGGAGTGGAAGAATCAACATTGTGAAGATGTCCATCTTACTTATTTTTCATATAGTTAAGCATACTGAACTAGGTTTAAATCGCCACAAGGACTTGCAAAAATGATGTCTCTCCAAGCACTGTTTCTGGTAGTATGAGTTCTAAATTTGCCCAGATATGGGGAAAGAGAAGAAGGATCTCTGGGGTCTCATCCTTCAACTGTTTCAATTCCAGGCTTGGGGCTGTGCTGGGGACAAGGGAGGACTCATTGGTGTGGCCAGCTGTCAACTTGTTTGCAGCTCACTTCTCCAAGCCCCCTGGTCTGGAGGAGGTTTAGCTTTGTGCTCCTGTGGCAGTGGCTCTCCCTGCACTCTGTAGGTCTCTTCCTAGTGGGTGACATCAGGCAAAGTGGCTATATGTGAATAGTACCAAGGTCTAAGCAGCCCTATGTAAGTTGGAAAGTTTCTCCTTACTTTCCTGCTTTTTTCACTTTTCATTTATTCAGCTGGGAGTGGCCCAGTGGAGCACTCACCCTTCTATTTCTGTAGCACCTCTCTCAGTCAAACAGTAGCATGCTTGGTTCTAGGGATGGAGTGCTGAGCATGAAAGGGCCTGATTCTCGTCCTTATGGAAATTGAGACATTTCTTAAGTAATTTCCTGACTACATATTAAGTTGCTCTGAAGAAAAGGTATATAGTAGTCAGGGAATGAAAAATAGGGTAGGATTTGGCCTGGTTAGGGAAGTCAGGAACGCTTCCTGGAGGAAGGAACACTGGAGCTGAGGACTACAGGCAGAGTTGGCATATGGTGGCAGATAGAAGTAGGGTATACTCCAGGAACTGGCAGAAGCCAGGACAGCAGGAACCCAGAGAGAGGTGAGAGACCAGACCCTGTGGGACCTCTCACCTTGAGAAGGACATGGGTCTTCATCTCCAGAGCTCTGGGAAGCCATCAGAGAGCTCACTGCTGGTGTTGATACGATTGAGTGGAGAACTGACTGGATAGACAAAAATGGATGTGGAGAGAGTCCAGAGAGAGGAAGTGGCGGCTATCCAGGCCATTGGGGTGTTTGGTTATGGGTTCCTGATAGTGATTGGAAGTAGTAAACAGCATGGAGAGATGCCTAGGGGTAAAATGGACACACTGGGGAGTGGATGTGGCACATGAAGAAATCTGCCACGTTGAAGAATGACAGATGGTGTCAACTTGAGCATAAAATGAATGATGAGCCGGGCTCGGTGGCTCAGCCTGTAATCCCGCACCTTTGGGAGGCTGAGGTGAGTGGATTGCCTGAGCCCACGGGTTCGAGACCCGCCTGGGCAGCGATAAGTCATCTCTACAATAAATCAAAAAATCAGCCGGGTGTGGTAGCGCACACCTGTAATTCCGGCTACTCGGAAGGCTGAGGTGGAAGGATCGCCGGAGTCCAGCAGGTCGAGGCTGCGGTGGCTGGGAGCGGCCACTACACTCCAGTCTGGGTGACCGAGTGAGACTCCAACTCAAATAAATAAACAAATAAATAAATAAATAAATAAATAAATAATAAAATGAATGATGGCACCCTTCATCACACTGGGAATGTGAGAAGAAGCCCTTGACTGACTCTTCACGGTGATGGTAGGGAGGGGAGAGAGTGTTTGGTTTTGTGGGTATTGAGTGTGACCTGGGGACAGAGGTGTGGCTGAATTTGCTGTCTCTCGGGGCGCTTATCCATCTCTCAGTGTTCAGTAGTAGGTCCTCCTAGGGAACTTGTGGATGTTCTACCAGGAAGCCCCTTTGCATTTCTGTGCCCTCCACATCTGTACCACAGGATTTGAGGGATATTGTGTCCAGCCCTGTCTGGGTACTCTTTGTATGTTATGATGTGAAGTCATTCATGTATAGTTCCAGAATTGTTCCAATCAGAGTGAGGAGGTATAAAGAGGAGGTATAACTGGTGTTCCAGAAAGGAACAGGTAAACATGGCTGGGGAGTTGGTGTTCTTATGCTTTAAGCAGCCATGTGGCAAATGTTGCAGGTTTCAGCCTCAACTGATTTCTTTATTACCTGTAGTCCCTTTCTAAGTCCAGAGAGAAAGGTGTGACTGAGCAGCAAAACATCTTCAGGGTAGTCAATACTTTGGTAACTTTGGAGATCACAGAAAGACAGTAGATGCATCAAAATGAATTATCATTGTAAGGTTGCCTTAGTCCTTCATTCCGTTAGGAAGGAATAGTCAAGCTGTGCCTAGAATGAACCACACAATTTGCAGAGTACCTGTGTAGGGTGTTCACTGTATTCTCACTCCCCAACCCACAGGCTGATGGCTTCTGTCAAATGACATAACTGAGGCTTCATGACTAAAACAGGCTTTATGGTGTTCACATGTGGGCATTTGTGTGTGTATATGTATGTTAACTTTTGTCCAGGGAGAAAAAGAAATGACTTGACTTGTGGTATTACTGGAAAAACTTGTGTAAAATTAAGATAGATTCTAACTTCAAAAATTATGAAGTTAGAATTAGAAATTAACTTGTTTTAATGAAAGAAGGATAATACTTGGGTTATTCTCTTAAGCTCCATGCGGGTTAGTATCTGTAGGAGAAGAGCACTTTCCTCTGGTCTGTGAGTGAGCAGATGTCTTTGGGAGTAGTCAAGGCTCAGATTTCGAGCCGCTTCCATATCCCTTACTTCTTGGTCTCTTGGATCAGAGAGGCAGAGCTTACCTATTCTGGAGAGCACATCCTTGGTCTCCCCAGGTACTAGCAGTTGTGACTTCTCTCCACTTGGGCCAGAATATTCCTGCAAAGTACAGTAAGTTCTCCTCATACAAACCTTCAAGTTGTGAACTTTCAAAGATGTGAATGTGTGCTTGCATGTCCAGTCTTGTAAGTTAGTTCACGTGTCTGAAATACATTGTTATGTGCATGCATGATACTGTACTGTAAGATTAAAAACATTTTCTTAATTTTTTATTTTTTTGTTTTTTATGCATTATATTTTGTGAAAAGTATTATAAACCTATTATAGTACATTATTATGTAACTGATTGTGTTAGTTGGGTACCTAGGTTAACTTTGTTGGATTTGTCAACAAATTGGACTTGCGAATATGCTCTCAGAATGGAACTCATTTATATGTAGGGGACATAACTGTTAATATCATAGACCCTGCTTGGCCCCTTGCTATGATGTGCTCTGCCTGAACAGGAGATAGTGTCTTACCGTGAGCAGGGTGCCACGAAGCTGGCATGCCTGGCACTAGTGCCAGGCACCCTCCTTCTCCTTCCTCTTATTGAAATGTGTGTCAGATTCCTCTGTGCATCAGAGGAAGCTGCAGAGATAAAATTTGGGGGCACTGCAGATCCAGGGTGATCATCCACATAAGACACCACCAATTCTATTGGGTTAATAGGTAAGAAGTAACGTATTTTGGGTAGAAAGTTCTCTTTGTGAAAACAAAACAAAACAAACAAAAAAAACAGCCCGTCACAAAGTGGGCAAAAGATATGAATAGACAGTTCTCAAAAGAAGACATACAAGCAGCCAACAGATACATGAAAAAACATTCAGCTTCACTAGTCATCAAGGAGATGCAAATTAAAACAACACTAAGATACCACCTAACTCCAGTCAAAATGGCCATCATCAATAACTCAAAAAATAACAGATGCTGGAGAAGGTGTAGCAAAAATGGAACACTTCTACACTGTTAGTGGGAGTGTAAACTAGTGCAGTCTCTGTGGAAAACAGTGTGGGTGATTCCCAAAAGATCTAAAACCTCGCAATCCCTCTATAGGGAATATACCAGGAAGAGCTCAAATCGCTCTATAAAAAAGATACCTGCACATGTATGTTTATTATAGCATTGTTCACAGTAGCAAGAACGTAGAACCAACTGTGCTGCCCATCAAAAGAGGACTAGATTTTATAAAATGTGGTACATATACACAATGGACTATTATGCAGCCATAAAGAAGAAAATCATGAACTTCACAGCAACCTGGTTGAACTTAGAGTCTATAATACTGAGTGATTTTTCACAGAAACAAAGAACTGAGTATCACATGTTCTCACTTATAAGTAGACCTTGAACAATTATCATAATACTGTAAGAAAAGAATTGGCAGTAGTGGGAAACTGCTGGAAGTGGGGTGGGGAGGTGGGATTGGCAGTAGTGGGAATCTGCCCAGGGAAAGGGGAGCACACCTCATCAACAAGGGTACCTGCATAATTAACATTCGTATAACCTGAATTGTACACCACATCTTTAAAATAAAAAAGAATAAAAGTTTAAAAAAAAACATTTGGAACATTTAAAAAAGTTATTTTTGTGTTATCTTTATTCTCTCCAGTAACATAGAGAGGGTTTTCTTAAGGGGAGAAGTGGTATGGCATTTCTACATGCTACAAGGATCTCAGTTCACAGGTCTTGAGTAAGTCACAGCTTCCCCTCTTAGTGGCTGTGTGATTTTATGTCAATCCTTTGACTTCTGTGAGCCCCCAGCACAGGTGTTCATACTTACCTTCCCTGAGTCCACTACTGAAGGAATTCTATATTGGAAAATTATAGCCCAGACTTGCCTAGAATGAACTGTGCCATGTACAGAGGGTCTGTATAGGGTACACGGAATTAAGTTAAGCACATTTGTACTGAGCAATCAGATCTCTCAGTCCACTTAAAGGTGCCTTGGTGGCTTCATACCCTTAACAGAAGCTGAAGGGCTCATGAAGGAACATTGGCTTTTGTTACTATCTCAAATGAATGTTTATTTTTGCATTTGGCAGGAACCTCTGAGCGTTTTGTTAGAGATGTGTGGAGTGTGTTTTTAAACTCAATACAAAACAGTTCCAGGGCTTTGATTTCCTGGTTGTGGTAGAGGTAGCCCCCCAGGAAAATGGGTCAGGGCTAGCCAGCCACTCTGCTCTGTAGAGAATGTTGAGGCTCTGCTGTCCTAGAGTCAGAAGAGTTAGGCTGACTGCTCCTATGCTGGGCAATGGGGCAATTCCCAACCTCTCATTCTAGTTTTCCCCCTGCTCCCTGCCCAACTAAATCTTTAACTGTGGGCTAGACCTAGGGGAAGGTGTCATTGAGTCAGAGACAGGGCAGCTGCATTGACCACAGAGGGACAGTGGCAGAACAACCTGCTGGCTGTGGATACTGAGGTTGGCTGTCTGTCACCCAGACTTTCCCACGCATGTTAGATGGAGATGGCAGGACTGACTGTGCACTTGAGGAAGCAGGGCTAGAACTTGCATTGTTAAAATAAATAGAACAAAAACATTATATGATACTGTATGTTATTAATAAGTATTTATTATTTTGTGCTTCTAAATGGACCCGAACAAATCTTTTTCTGTCATTTTCACAGAAGGAACAAGAAGGGCAGCAAATCAGAAAGCCAATTTACTTTCAGTCATTTCCGATTTTTCTTTTTCTCTCTAGATTTGTCTTCAGCAAAGCAGAAGTTTGCAGATTCCTTACATGAATTCAAATTTCAGTGCAAAGTAGATGCCGAAACAGATGATAAGATGTGTATAGGTAAGTCAAAGCAACATTCAGTGTTTGTCATTGTGTTCAACATACTAGCAAAGCCTTTCTCATGGGATGGGAACTCTCTAAGGTTAGTAAAGATGGAAGCCCACAGTGGTAGTGAAGAGGCAGAGTTATGTGAGGATGGGGCTGCTCTAGTCTCCCTGAGCTCTGGTGTTGCCTTACTTACCCTCTGACATGCAGGAGAAAGCTTGAAGTTGTGTAGTAGGTCTCTCCTCCCCACCTGCCTTTAGTGCTACTCTTCTGTCTGGATTTTTGACATCCTTCACCACCAATCACAATCCTAACAGCTTCAAACTAAAGTAGAACACAGGTAGCTGAGAAGATAATTAGATCAGAGGTTGCAAACTGGAAGCTTGAGATCAGAATATAGCCCTGTTTTGTTTGGCTCTCATTTTAAAAAATGAATTGCCATTTAAATAAATTTATCTAAGGTTCCAGTTTTCCAGGTTGTTTTGAAGTTCAAGACACTATTCTGTTACCCCAAATTCTGGCCTGGCTTGACTGAGCTTTGTTGCTGCCACTGCCTTGAGAGAGGATGAGGAGTTCACTGTTGGGTCCACCATGGGCCTGTCTCTCCCTTTTGTTTCCTTAGCAAGAGGCTAAGATGGGTCACTGTTGATGCCCACACTGAGTTGTGTCACTCTTCATACCTGCCTCCATCTGTAGGTGGCCCTGAGCACCAATAATCTGCCAGCATCTTGTCATAGTACTTTGTTATTCATACATTGGGCATCTCAGTTGACTCCATTAAATGAGCAAGAATTGAGAAAGTTTTATCGAATTAATTCCTCAAATGTTTATTGAGTTCCTGCTGCAACACAGAGCACCAGGATCTAGGGGTGAGCACAGGTAATTGGGAGCCAGCTGAGAGAAGGGAAGACACTTCCTTGTAACTTGTGAATGTGTGGATGCTTTTTCCAGGGTCTCAGGAGTCCTGAGTATCCTCTGTACTGTTGCACTTAATGTTTATGGCCTTTGTCAATAATTCAGATAGAGGCAACTGCCTGCATCTGGGTTCCATACTGCGAGCTGCATTCTATTAACAGTGGCAATAGGAATCAGAGAGGAGGAGTCCAAGAAGAGGCCAAAGATGTGGTCCCCAACACCAGCAGCACTGTTTGTTTAGTTCTGGCACCAAAGAAAAGGCTGGGTTCTGATGCAACCCTATGACAAATGTTGAGGAGGTTGAATCCTGGACAGGAAATCCTTCAGTTCCTAAGTGTAACACTGCCCCTTCCAGTCTGTGGCTTGGGAACCTGTCAGCATCTCACCAGTCTTGGGTACTCTCAGGACCAGCAGGCTTTTGTCTTGAAGGAATCCTTTGGTAGCCAGCATGCCAGGTGAAATTAACCTGCATATCTGCGTCATCCTTAATATTTAGTGATTAAAAGATAAAGGGAGCCTTGGGAAGCAATTGAGTTTAGGTGTCTCCATGTTCCAAGGAATTTTAGTCCATACATAATCATCAGACCTGGAAATCCTCCCCAATCCCTATCCTCCTACCTCATACCCCCCTTCTCTTTTCCAGCAAGGTCTTTGCAGGAGTTTGTCACTCTCCTCAGGAGTCTTGAAGATGAACATACATGGATGGTGGGTACATCGAAGGAGTAAGGAATGTGTTATCAGAACTGGGTTCAAGTCCATACTTTGCTGCTTGAGTGCTTTGAACTCTTGTGCAAGCCTCATATTTGTAGGTTTTGAAACCTTTTGTACATGGCAGAGGATTGCCCTGGTAAATAACTTTAGACTGGCATCATTGTTTCTCTAAAGATCCGCTGTAAGGTCTATAAGTATGGTATATGACTCAAGGGTAGATCTTTTGAATTGTTTCACTTTTGGGGACCTTAGATTCTCTACCAGTGGAATGGGAAAAAAGGTGCCCTACTTGGCTCCTTCCTCCTTCCACTTTATTAAACCTGTTCAAGAGCCCTTTGAGGGCAGGGCTGCTTCTACACTTTTAATTCTGACGCACCTCACATGGTGCCTGCTACTTTAGTAGGCACCCAGTAAATAAACACTTAGTAAATGAAGTTAACTGTGAGAAGCTTTCAGAGAGAGACACTATGCAAATATAAGAATCAAATGCTGATTTCTGGGTTTTTGTGCTAGGATATTCTGGGTGTGAAGAAATGAGAGATTGTCTATCCATAGAAAGCTCATTTGCTTATTCCTCCAGACTCCTCAGATCCCAGGAGTGAACCTTGGTTTGAGATCCCCAGCTGGTTGCACCCTGGCTTACTCCTGTGAGGGCCTGCCTTTGTGTAGCAGCAATACCTCAGGAAGATTCCATCAGGGAGCATTTTCTTCTCTTCCCCTACTGACAGTTGATGGCTTGAGCACTGCATTTACCAAGACAGTATGTAATCAAGTACTTCATGTACATTTTGTCTGTTAAACTTCATGATTATGCCATGAAGTGGTATCTATATTATCTCCATTTTCCAGATAGTGACATTGAGGTTTACAGAGGTCAACTAGCTTGTCCTGGATCACACTGTTAAGAAGTGGTATTAACTATGTCTAGATTCAAACCAAAGTCTACAGAAAATGTGGATATTTCTTCAAAATGCCAAACACAGCAGAAGACTCTTGCCTTCTGCCCTGCAGAGAGGGATTCTACCTCTCCTAATTGCTCATGGCTGGTGCTTGAGCCGGGATCCGGAGGATGATGGTGAAAGCAGCAGGGTGGGTGGTAGGTGGAAGCAACAGAAAGCTTATGTGTTTGTGCATGTGCTGGTGCCTGAGAAAGGGAAATGGTTCTTTTGAGTCTGATTTTTGGCTGTGCTCATATTTGGGAGTAGGGGCTGTGGTGAAAAGATCACTATGAATACCCTGCAGATGGCTATGGCCTGTGGTAGGTAAAAATGACTGGATTATACTTTCAGCTTGCCCCGGCAATTTTATTGTTAATGTCAGTGAATTGAGTTTCTGCATCTGCATTGGAGTATCTAGTCTTTGCAAGTCCCCTCTCTGCCTCCTTGCCCTGTGACAGCCTCATCATCAATTAGGCCCAGCTCAGCAAAGCTGCACCTTCTTTGGATAGCATCCCTGACTCCCTGGGTTACTTGGCCACCCTTTGTATTTTCTTAACAGCCAGTCCAGCTTCTAATTCTACATGTACCACTTTGTGTCCTGATAATTGCTGTACTACACAGTAAAATGTGTTCCTCATGGGTGGGGAACAGGCTGCTGTGTCCCCAACATTGAGCAGAGTGTTAGAATTGAGTAAAGTGACAGTCACAGACTCTTACACCCAGTGGAACTTTATTCCTCATCATCTGCAATTCTCATTTGACAGGTGAGAAAAATGGTCTTGGCAAGGTTGATAGTTAGTAGTAGTAGGATTGGGATAAAGCCCTGGGTGTCCCAATCCCCAGATGAATAGTTGAAAGTTTTTGTATTTTCAACATCTGCTTTGGACTGGATTCTCAGTCATGGATGCCCACTGGAATAACTTGGGGAGTTTAAAAACTAAGTCTAGAGATTCTGAGTTAATCAGTTTGGAGTGTGGTCTTGACACTGGGTCTTTTGTTTTGTTTTGTTTTTGAGTTGGAGTCTCACTCTGTTGCCCAGGCTGGAATGCAGTGGCATGGTCACAGTCACTGCAGCCTCATCCTGCTGTGCTCAGGTGATCCTTTGACCTCAGCCTTCCAAGTAGCTGGAACTACAGGCGTGCACCACCATGCCTGGCTAATTTTTTTGCTTTATTATAGAGATGAGATCTCACCAAATTGCCCAGAGTGGTCTCAAACCCGTGGCCACAAGAAATCCTCTCACCTTGAACTCTCAAAGTGCTGGGATTACAGGCTTGAGTTACCACACCTGACTGACACTGGGGTTTTTAAAACCTTCTTAATCTCATTGTGCAGTTAGGGTCAAGAACTACGTATCTAGGGGCTTGGCACACTTTTCTGAGCTTCAGAGACTTGCATGTGATTTATGGAAAAGGTGTAAACAAGTGAACTGATTAAGCACTATCAAATGATAAAAGTCAAACAAGTGAAATAATATGGCAAAATTCTAGTGTTAAAATGCACTCTTCTAAAATAAGTTATCTCAAAATTGAGAAAATAGCAAATGGGAACAAATGTGGAAAATTGACTTCTTCTGTCTCTCATGTTGTCCAGCCAGTTCTTTATTGCCCCGTCGGTGGCTTCTGGCATTTACTCTGTTAACTTCATTCCGATGGACATGCGTGTGATTTAGGAAAAATAATGCTTTGTTGCAATGAGATTCCTGAAATAATTAGTTGAGCAAAGAATGACAAATTAATGACTTAAAAGGAAAGACTGTAAAATATTGTATTTTCTTAGAAAAGACCATAGAATCTTAGAGCTACAACAGTTAATCCCTCTTATTTTCTAGATGACAAAATTAGGACCCAGAAAAGTTAAATGTTCTGCCCATGGTCACACAGTTGGCATCCATTCAAGAAATAATTCATTCATTCTTTTAGCTATTCAGAAGTGTTTGAGTACTCCTTTGTTTCAGCACTCTTTGGGGATAATGGTAGAAAAGTAGCATTTACAATCTAGTGATGTAGCAACGTGTGTATGCATGTGTCTGTGTACATGTCTGAATAAATGTGTGTAGTGGTGAACTAGAAAACTTCAGCTGGTGTACATGTTCTCAACAAAACTCTGAGAGGGGAGTAGTTGGGTTACACTGGTTGTCAGGAAATGCTTCCCTAGGGAGGTGACCTGAAAACGGAAGCTTTAATAATTGCAACATGGAGTCACTCCTGTTTGGGAGCAGAGTGTTTGAGGGAATAGCCAAGTGCTAAGGTCCCAAAGTAGGGGGAGTTTGGTGTGTGTGAGATGCCATGGAGTGATGGTAGGCTGGAGTGCAGCCCTGTGAAGTAGAGGCAGCCAGTGGTCAGGGGCCACAGATGCCTTGGCCTCAGTCCAACCCAGTTCTGGTATGGCAACACAAAATCAGGCTTGAAAGGTTCTCGTGCCACTAGATGTACAGAGGTTTTTTTATTATTATTATTTTGACATAGACTCAGTATTGATTTACTTTACCTATAATTTGACTGAATGGGCATTTGTAAGATGCTTACTTTCACCTGAAGCTTGAAACTTAAACCTTGCTCTGTAGCCAATTCCATTCTATCTTCAGGTGGTTTTAGAGGTCCTCATTTTTACTTTTTAGATCAATATTAATCATGAACAGGAAGAATATTATTTTTTGAACTGATGACTATGTTTTAAATTGACATGCTGTTATTTTCAGTGCTGTAAACAGTTGACACATACCATATTGCTTACTGGAATTTCATTCTCAGTCATGGGGAGGCAGCTCATGACGGAGCTGCGATAGTTTTTTACTGATCTTGAGTTTATGTCTTTTTTCCCCTTCTCTGTTTTTCTTCACCAGATTGAGAATGCCAGTGAGGCACTCATCACTCCCTTAGAGAAGTTTCGAAAGGAGCAGTTTGGAGCTGCCAAGTGAGAATTTTGTGAGCCTTATTCTTGAATTTTCGGGTGGGAAGTCTGGAAAACCCAACATTTTCTTTAGAAAATCTTTAGGAAAATCAAAGCTCACTTAACCTAGAACATTTTTTTAGAAAGAGAAGCTTAGAGCCTGACTCGTCAGTTCTTCACAGGTGACTGAAGTACGACTGTCTGAGTGGTCACTCAGAGCAGCCATTCTAATATTTTGTCATCTTATTGTTTCATGCTAGCTCATGCGTCATACAAAGGTAGAAGAAACCACACCTTCTTTGTGTTAGCTGAATCTGTGTGCTTGAACAGTTGACTGTGTTGGACTACACCTTTGTTGCTTTCATGGAGAGGTATTTATTGTGGAGATCTAGGACTCACTGTAGGCATGGGGACCCTGTTTAAAGGGAGACAGCTGGTACTTAGGTTTTGCTGATTTTTATTGTACATGGAAATAGGCCCTCTCTTGCCAGTTCTTTAAATTTTTTAAGAGAAACTAAAAATCCAGTGTTATATGAAGTGTCGTCAAATAACTTAAGAAAATATATGATATATTATGCAGGTTAAAAAAAGCACTTCAACCCAGAGGTCACCATTTGTTATCACTGACCAGGAGGGACTGGAGTCAAAACTTGGCTAATTCTATTGTGTTCTTTAAAGCCTGCTCATTTTTAAAAGGTGAATTCTCCAGGGTTCCCCTGCCTTGTGATAAGTCACTAGGAAACTGTAGCCGGTTTGATCCTCAGTAAAGTGTTAGAGGCCACCTACAGGGGAGATGTTTTCGTTGGAATCAATTTGCAATATTTTCTTTCTGTTTTTCTAAAACTGCAAGTCGCGTCAGCTGCAGTCCCTGTGTCACCTTCAGGGGTTTGAGAAATCTCACCCTCTTACTTGTAAGTACGGTATGCATTTTACACAGTTGCCAAGTAAGATATTCCTCCTCCACCCACAGTCCCAACACACATGCATATATGCCCCTACCTAAGTACATCTGCTTTCTGGAAATAGATTTGATTAGGGCCTGAAAAAGATAATGTTTAGTAAAAGAATTTTAGAGGGATGGCTGGTCATTGTTTGAAGAAAGGACCATGGCAAATATTTTTCTCCCAGTTTTGCAACACTTTTCTACTAATTTTAGTGAACGCATTTGTGAAGAAGTGGGAGTTCACAGGTTATTATCAGAGATTAAGGAATGGATAACTTGAAGTAAGTCTTGTCCCACTAAGATTTTGTCCAAGACTTAGAATATCCAAGTGATGGCTGAGAATACATTGTTCATGCTGGCAGGCCTTCCCACAGAGGCCCAGGACCTGTGCTTCCTCCTCCTGCACATGCCGCAGTGGCTTCCAGAGTTAGAAAGAGGTATGAGGCAGAAGCAGAGCAGACCTGTTTACTGAATCATCTTATCAGTATTTACTTCTCAGCACAGATGTTTCTCACTTGGTCTCTTCCTTCATTCTGGTTACCATGAAAGAGAAGCAGAAGTCAGAGGGCTCCATTCACTTTGAGAATCAGTGAGCTTAGTGAAAGGAGCAGGTGCTTTTTATCAGGGGATTATAGAGAGTAAGTCATATCAGAGTAAAAGAACTTAAATAAAATAGTCACTCACTAAAGCTTATTTCCCCTTATGCAGACTCTTCCCTCATTCATTAGGTTGTTAATTATTAAATAACTTGTTGATAACTATTAGTTATTAAAGGATTTGTTGACATTTGGGTTGATTCTTATTTCTCCCCTTTTCTCATTTTTTCCCAGTACACCCTCCCCACCACCTGCACACCTGTACTTTATATCATAGCATTATGAAATTTTAAGAGAAAACAGACAGCAAACCCACTGCTAGGCTATCTAGGGAGTGGTCTTAAGCATACCTAGGAGTCAGCAAGTACTCTTTGCTGGCTTTGTGAGTGGCCAATTGGAGATTCTGAACTCTGCCCGTGTGATGTTAAAATTACTCCTTCTTCCTCCTCCATGCTCTTGTGCTGCTTCAGTTGCTATAACAACCTGTTGCAGAGTGCTCAGTATGAAGGCTGCCAGGGGGAGGACTCTTGGGCATTTCTTGTGCTAATATGACTGCTCTGGAGTAGTGGTGACCCTGGAGCTTGACAGAGTCATGACTCTATCTAAGTTTAGATTTCTGAGTTTGGCAAAGTTGACCTTTACTGTATCAGGCACCTTTGAGTCCTGGGTTTTAGTATGAAATTACAACAGACTTAATAGAGTAATGTTAAGAGTGGGTCTAGAGTTATACTGCTTGTGTCTATATCTCGCTTCTGCCATTTGCATGTAAATTTAGGGAGGTTACCAGAACTCTCCATGCCTGTTTCCTGATCTGTAAAATGGGGGATAATAATAGAGTTTACCGCATAGTTATCATGAGAAAAAAAGTGATTTTATATAAATGCTTAACCAGTATTTGTCCTACAGCTATTTGAATCCGAAAACAGTGTGTGTCATATAGTCGTTTGATGTTAGCTGTCATGTTAGATGCACACAGTTCATTCATTAAACAACTATGTGCCGGCTCACTCTTGTGCCAGTGCTATGCTGTGTGCTGGCATTTGTCCAAGAACAAGGTGGAAGAAGGCTGGGGAAAGGCCATTAGACAAAAGGATGTGAACGTATAACTTCAAATTGTTGTAGGTGCTTAGAAGGGTTACCTTTGTGGCACATGGGATATGGAAAGCAAGTGATATTCTTGACAAGAGCAGGTAGGATTAGGTGATTAGCTTATCACAACATTACGGACATGTCTTGAGCACTTCCCATGTGACAGGTACTCCTCTAAGCACTGCATGTGCTTTATTTCATTTGATCCTAACAATCTTATGAGCAGGGGAGTATTTTTATTTTTATTTTGTTATACAGTCTTTGAGCTGAAAGAGGAAGCCTGAACAATGATCTCATCTAGTTATTCTCAGTTTATAGATGAAGAAATTGAGCCCTGGAGAAGGTGGTCATTTGTTTCAAGTCAGTTCATACAGAGCTGGGAATAAGGTCCAGCCTTCTAGCTCCATTCTTCATCTTCTTAACTACTCCACAGTATACTCTCTGGAAGGTAAAAACCATCTTGTGTCCTGGGTAACTCTGGGTAACACCATCCTCCCATCTTAAGAGCATTATCTGAATCATTGTGGAGTTTTCCCACAGAGGTCTTGTTGCTATTTCCCTTCCTCTTTACTCTCTTCTTTAACTTTGGCAACCCTCTGAAACATGGAATGTGGGGTGTAAGTTGCTGGAAAGTCACAGAATGCCATGTTCCCTGGTCTTTCCTCACCTTTGGCCAGCTGGTCTATCCCGGAAACAGGGCTCTCCATTTTATGGTTGCTGATAAGGCTGGCAGGATTGGAAAATATGAGCTGTGGTTGGAGTTGGACACCCAGCTCAAAGTGGTTGATGAAGGAAAAAATTGCTTGAGTCTGGTCTCTTGCCTGCACCCTCATCAGATTTGAAGGCATGATGTTTCCTCAGGCTTTTTTGTTGTTTGCTTCGGCATGCTTTATTGTTCTTGCATGTGAGCAGTCTTTTCTGCAAAACTCCGATTTGTAGAAATGGATCCTTGTCAATTAAAATGAGTATATGGTGATTCTGACTACTGTATGTGGTATATTCCTAACAAATAGTGTCCTGACATCCTGATACCATGGTGCTTGTCAGGGCTCCAGGTGACACATTTTTCCCCTCAGAGTGTCCTGCCACAGGACATTTGCATGTAGCTATTTTCCTGCTCTAGAGGACTCACTCTACCCCTTCCATATTGAGCAGGTCTTAGCTTACATCTCCCCTCCCCAAATGATGCCTTTCCTGAGGGCCCTATCTAAAGAATCTCTTTGATCACATCCTGTTCATTTCCTTTTTAGCACTTGCAGCAGTTGGTCATTTTGCTGATTATTTGTTTACCAGTAAAATGTGTTTCTCTTTGTACTAGAATATTCCTACCATGAGGATATGGATCACTTTTGTCTTATATTTCCACTTTTGTCTTATATTGCCTGAAGTGGAACCTGACACAGAGTGGCTGCTCATTATAGGTTTCTTAAATGAATAGAGATGTATCTGAGCTTCCTTATCTGGGCAGGCAATCCTCCTCCCACACCTTCTAGGCATTGGAGTTGCAGAAAAATAAACCTGTGGGCTCCACGAGTCAAAAGTGGTGATGCATCGATGCATCCAGTTAATAAATCTGATCCTGTTTATCAGCCCACTGCCTTCTTCCCAGCCCCCTTGCCTGCAATCCCCATTGGAATGTGGAAGGAAGAGAGCTTGCTTATGACAGTCTTTCTCAAGTGTGGGGGGACATGGACTTTGGAGGTAGATTACCCTGGGTTCAGATCCCAGCTCTGTCACTCTCTGTGACTTTTTATAAGTTAACCTCGCTGGGTCCAAGTTTTCTTATCTGTCAAGTGGGGGGTAAAAATAGAAGCTAAGTGGCTCAGTGACTTGGTGAGAGAGCAGGGATTAATATGTTTATTATTATAATTACTTGTCTTTCTTTTTTTTTTTAATTGATGGGGGAGGGGAGAGTGGGTGTCTTCATTACCCAAGCTGGAGTGCAGTGGCATAATCACGGCTCATCACAGCTTTGACTTCCTGGACTGAGGCAATCCTTCCACCTCAGCCTCCCAAGTAGCTGGGACTACAGTGTACTTTACCATGCCTGCCTAAGTTTTTGATTTTTCACACCTATGAGGTGTTGCCATATATTGTAGGCTGGTCTTAAACTCTTGAGCTCAAGCAGTTTTTCCTTCTCAGCCTCCCAAACTGCTAGGATTGCAGGCATGAGCCACTGCAACCTGGTCTACTTTTCATTTTAAAGGGAATAATATTAGCTAATAAAAATTTCCTAAAAGGAGGGGAAAATCATGCATTATCCTATTTTTTTAAAACTCAAGTGTTTTCATTGAAGTATATTCCCTTCTAATATTTGTCCATAGGTAGACACCCTCTATGCAGGATGAATCAAGTTTGGATGGTGCTATTATTACTTTTCTGTTCATCATGAGCAATTTTCCAATTACAGTTACATTTATTGGATGCTCCATAGTCCAGTGATCCAAACCCTATTTTGGGGAAGTGCTGTTGCTGCTGCTTCTTTAATTTTTGTTTTGCTGGCATAAATGGTACCATAGTGAACATGTTTTTGAAAATAATATTTTTTTGATGAACTCCTCAACTTAAAGACCCAATATTATGATATTATTGTGTCAAGGGACACACACACACACAAACACACACTCACGCACACACACATACATACATGTATGTAATTTTATTATACATAAAATTATATGTATAATTTTAATTTGTACAAATTAGTGGATGTAAGTGAAAATTGGTTACATGTATATAATGCATAGTGATCAAGTCAGGGAATTTAGGGTGTATGTTACCCAGTACAATGCATTTTTTGTAAGTATAGTCATCCTACTCTGCTATCAAACATTGAATTTATTCATTCTATATCTAACTGTATGTTTGTATTCACTTGTCTTCATTCTTCCCTTCCCTCACTTACCCATACCAGTTTGTTATCTATCTTTCTCCTCTCTGTCTCCCTGAAATCAAATTTTTAGACACATATTTGTCTCTTTGTGCCTGGTTTATTTCAAGATTATGACTTTTAATTCCATCTGCATTGCTGCAAATAACATGATTTCATTCTTTTTTATGACTGAATAGTATTCTGTTGTGTATACATGTCACATTTTCTTTATCCATTCATCTGTTGATGGACATTTAGGTTGATTCCATATTTTGCTATTGTTGTGAAATGTGCTTAGGCTTATAAAAAGTGTTTTTTGGATACTATTAAGGCTGATCTAGCCTTATTCTAGACTTGTTCCATTCAAATTTTAGGTAGATTTCTTCTTTGGTATTAGCTTCATAAGAAAACTCCTGCTTCTTCTGAAATTTTGGGTATCCTTTGGTTAGAAACTAGAAATTTCTGTGTTGTATTGGACTTCTTAGAGTACGAGTCCTGACACTGCCATGATTAAGTATTGGTGTTTACTTCTTTTCTAGCATTGTACTGGTGCCCCTATGATAAACAGATGCTCACACCCATGGGTTGATGAGTGTGCATGATTAATGGGCATTATCTGAAAAGTAGGATCCAGGTTATCTGCTGTGTTTTGTGTGCTGAGGGAATGATGAGGCTATGAAGATGAGCAGAGAGATTTTGAGAGACTGAGGCAGCTTTTATTCCTGTGGCATTTTACTCTTTTTCTTCTCCCCTCTTTTTTCCAGGAAGCCAAAAAGAAGTATGACAAAGAGACAGAGAAATATCGTGGCATTTTAGAAAAGCACTTGAATTTGTCTTCATAAAAAAGGAATTTCAGCTTCAGGGTGTAAGAAACTTTATTAATATCCTAAGCAAAATGTTTAATTTTTACATGGTGCTATGTATATATGCTGGTTGCTCTTTGCCAGAAAAGTTAGGGTTAAAGAGACCTTGGAAGCCAGGAACTTGGTCCCATCCCTCATCCAGTGCCTGAAGCTGGGACTGCTTTGTGTTCTATGCACCCTCCCCAGCCTGTTACTCTCCAGCCTGTCAGTGGTAGAACATTCACTCTTGATCAAGAACACCTCCTTTTGAGAACCCCTAACTGCTAGACTGTACTTCTTTATATTAGACTAACATCTCTGTTCCTGTTTCTCCCCCTTACCCTAATTTCTGCACTCTGTTTCCTTACTTTTGACTTCTTGCCTTATATCAGTGATTTAAAATGCTAGTATGTGACACAATTTGATCATCCTTACTTAGTATTAATTTTTTCATTATTTCAACCAGTACTCAACACTGGCCTTTTTCATTTTTCTTTTTTTCCCAAAGCAGTGTTGTATTGCCATGTATATGTTTTGTGCTGTGGTAACCCTGTTCCAGAAAATAAATTCCTAGACTGCCCCTGGTGTTTTTGGATGTGCATGGACCTTTTAAAAAGTAGTTTACTTGGAAAGATAAATCCACATTTCAGTCATGGAGCTATGACCATGGGGGCTTTCATGATAAGAGAGTATATGTTTCTGGAAAACAGGGTAGTCTCCTAATGGAACCCCAAATTTGCCTTCACAAATATCATCTTATTTAACTCAACAATTTCTTGATTTTTCTCATGATATGTACTGAAGAGAGGCTGCTATGGCTTCCAGGCTATGAAAGAAGTTCCACGCCAGTAATGACTCCACATCCGGCCAGGACCATGAGATTTATTAAAAGGGGCCGTTACAGAGGGGATCTGTAATGGGAAAAAAGAAAAGAGAGAGAGAAAGAGAAAGTAGGAGAGAGAGAGGAAGTGGGAGAGAGGCGCGGAGAGAGCTGCAGAGAGGGAGAGAGCGACAGAGAGATAGAGAAAGAGAGACCGAGAGAGAGCGTTGCAGGGAGGGGCTGTATTTATCAGCCTGACAGGGGCCGGAAGGGGCCATGCTGTGCTCCTATTGGAGGAGCTGCATGGGAGTAGGGTGGGGCCAATGCCGTGTTATGGTCCTATTGGACGCATAACAGAGCTGGCTGCTGATTGGAGGCTTGCAAGTTTGAAATTTGTGATTGGGAAGATTTGAAATTCATGCACACAGGGAATTGTGCTAGCAGAAGCTGGGACCTGGCATTTATTGTCTGGTGTGTCAGTGCCATTTTGGGAGCTGCCCCTCTGGTCACTTCCTGCACCCTTCATTCCCAACTTTTCTGTTTTTATGGGGAGGGGCATCATTACTCTTTCTGGCTACTTCCTGCTTGTCGGGGGGTTGTGGGGTAAGGTGATGGAAGGGTGCAGAACCAGCCAGAGCAGGGCCCAAAGGTAGGCACTGAAGGTATAGATTTCCACAGGTGAGAGATCCATGAAGTTTCCTTGTAAGTGTAGAACAGCGGCACAGGGATGGTAGTAACCAGCTGTCCTGGAGCAGGCTGTGAAGGTAGACAGAAAACCTGGAAGAGAGCATAACTAAAAGAAAAGTTAAGTGCTGATATACTTTTATAACAATTGATGTGCTAGAGAGTGAGGTCCAGGTTATTTTGTCACTCATCCTATGTTGGATAGTAATCCTTGTGCCTGGAAGGAGATTTTAAATTTTGTTAGCAATTTGGCAATGTTGTTAGTAAAATTAATTTTCCTGACCTTTAAGCAATTTAAAAGGGGATTGGGTAGGTGTGGTTTTTGGAGCTTGCTGCGTATCTCACCCTAAAGACTGAATTAGGAACTTGAAGAGTTTAAGTAGCAAAGTTTTCAAAAGCATGTTATAACACAAAATCACAGTAGTTATGTTTAAAGTTACTTATTTAGCCAAAATGACAGTCCAACAATTTTGAAAAGAAAAAACCTTGCTCTTTTGCAAAAAAGACAGTGGGGGGAGGACTAATTAAACCTTTTTTGTAACCTTGAGTGTTTACAGAATTTCTTTTGCTTCTTTTCACAAACTTTTACCTACCATGTTCGACACACTTATACCATTTTTAGACATGCTCATACCATTTTTTGACATGCTTAAACCTTCTTTTTTGCTCTATACTTTCTTTAACCAGCCATTCTACTATAGAACAAAAATGTACAATAGAATATTATTTCCCATACAATTATTTATCTTTTCTTTGTCCTTTCTTACTAAAAACATACCTTACACCAACAACTTTCTTTACATTTTTCCTAACCTTAGATTTTTTAACCAAAGCAATACGTTTATATGCAGTGGAAGGGCTTACATAGGATCCAATGTGAAACTATTGAGGAAATTTAAACCTATACAAAAGGCCCCCAAAAAGCACAGTGGTGAGGGTCAGGGTAAAGAATAATAAAAATTTTTAATTTTTGTCATAATATCCCTTTTTAATTATGGAACTGGACACGTTGGCATAATAAGGACAGAGTGTGAAAGATTTTATTCCCCAGAACACATGGAAGTAATGGTGTAGTGAGGGGCCTGGATATAATGCCCTGTACCCCCACAACCAAAAGGGGTGAAGGAAGGAGTGGACCAGGAAATTTAAGTGGAGCTGATCATGTAGCCCCATATTAATAACAAATGATATAACCCCACCAGCCACTGATATTTCCACCCTAGGCTCGGTTGGTTTAATAGTTTGTTCCAAAGACTTTGGTGCCACCAAGTTAGGGGTGAGTCAATCTGACTGGAGCAAGCCCAAGAGATCCCCTTTTGAGATCGTGTAAGATGTCTGGTGTCCCTTAATTGCAGCAAGCCTCTGGGCCATGCGCTCTCCTCCTTCTGGGTGAATGAGGCAATTATAAGCCCAATGTCCATGCTGTTTGCATTTGTGTCAGGGTTTTGCTGGTGGGCAGGGCTTGACAGTCTTTGGCCATATGCTCATTTTGATGGCATCAGAAACAAACCGGGGAAGGGGGCTGTGTACCCCTTCTGCTATTGACCAACTGGGGTGGAAGATTATCAGTGGTGGCTTTTTCTGCTAAAGTGGTAGAAAAAGCTGAGTGCTTAATGCTTATTTGGTGGTCCTGTATTCTTTCCTCCTTTTGGTTGTTAAAGATTTTAAAGGCCATGTCCAATAGCTCTAATTGAGGTTTGTGGGCCCTTTTTTAATTTTTGGAGTTTGCACCTAATCCCCGGGTGCTGACTGGGAGATAAAATATATAGCTAAAAGAGTTTGTCCCTTTATAGAATTTAAATCAATATTAGTAAACTGCTAGGACGACCAGTGCAGCCTTGGTTTGGGTTACCATAGTGCTACACAGGGGAAGGTTTGGGAAAGAGGGGGATATGGGGATCGAGCTGCCAGAGTAGAGGGGAGTGGGGCAGGGGAGCCTGAGGCTGTTAGGCTGCCTGTAAGGTGGGGGGGGTCTCATCTGCAGGTTGAAATCTGAGATGGAGGAGGGGGTAGTGGAACGGGGACTTACAGTGTCTGCATGGGGGAGGAGAGTTTTGGAGAGGAGGCTGAAGTGTGCAAAAAAACAAGAGGAAAAGGAGAAGTTGTAGAAGAGGTGGCAGATGCTAGCATGAGTAGAGGGCAGAGATTAGAGGGATTGCAATTGAGGCAGAGACAGGGATATTCATGGGGGAAAAGACTGAATAAAAGGAATCTCTACCCACCGTTTTGAATGCTTATGGAAATTATATAAGTCCCAAATAATATCAGAATTGAGGGACCACTGAGGGGGCCACTGATTTTTGGGTTTTCTAAGGGGTATGTTGGGCCCAAACTTGGGGGCAGAAATGAATTGGGTGTTTGGGTTTGATATCAGGGGGGAGAGAAAGTGTGGTGAGATTGTTTAATAGGCATTTAAGAGGGGGAAACGGTGGACAGGGATGACAACTAAACAGGGCATCTCCCGAATAGTCAGCTGTCTGAAAAGTGTTGCTGTGGCAAAGCTTGTCATCATAGTGGTTTGGCTCAACCAGGGTTCTCCTGGAGAACCAAGGGGGGCAAGGCATCTAGTGTGAGGATTTTTGAATCAGACCAAAAGCACTTGACCGGGCAATGGGTGGGAGTGTGCTCGAGATTCCTGCCAGTCGAATAGGGCTTACTGTGGGGCAGCAAAATGGAGCCTTGAGGCTCCCTGTTACCTGACAGATATGCTGTGGGGCCCCCAGATGTGGGACCCCCGGGGTCTGCTGTGGCCCAACAGCCATGGGATTCCTTGGGGGGGGAGTTGGGCAAGATCCGCTATGGGCTAGCAAATGCGGGACCCCTGGGGGCCCCCTGCAGCCCAGGGGCCGTGGGAAGGTGTGAGAGAGATAAGGAGGAGGAAAAAAACCTTTAGCTGTAGCTTGGCAAGAGAAAGGGAGAAAAGGAAGCCTTCAGGCTCCACTGAGGCCATGAAGGCTGAGGTGGGGTGCGTTCCCCCTTGCCCTGGGGGTGGGGGGGCTGCCAGACAATCGATGGCCAGTTCCCCCCGGGGATCCCAGGCAAGTTTCAGGCTTCCGTGTCTGGGAACTCACCTATCCCAAAGGTCGCTGGTGGATGCAGTTCATGCATTCAAAATGGTGGCGAAGGTCCAGGAGGGCTGGAGTGCCACTGGCACCAGGTCAGGGATCCCACCTACGGGAATACACCCGCACAAAGGTGAGGGAGCAAGCGATCTGAGTCACAGCACCAATGAAAAAATTCGGTGCCAGTAATGACTCCACACCCGGCCAGGACCCAGAGATTTATTAAAAGGGGGTGTTACAGAGGGGATCTGTAACAGGAAAAAAAAAAGAGAAATGAAAGAGAGAGTGAGAGAGGAGGAAGTGGGAGAGAGACAGGGAGAGGGTTGCAGAGAGGGGGAGAGTGACAAAAGAGAGAGAGTTGTGGGAGAAGGCTGTATTTATCAGCCTGACAGGGGCCGGGAGGGGCCGTGCTATGTTCCTATTGGAGGAGCTGCATGGGAGCAGGGTGGGGCCAACACCGTGTTATAGTCCTATTGGGCGCATAACAAAGCTGGCTACAGATTGGAGGCTTGCAGGTTTGAACTTCACATGCAGGAAGGTTTGAAATTCATGTGTGCCAGGAATGGTGCTCACAGAAGCCGGGACCTAGGGCCTTTGTTGTCTGGTGTGTTGGCACCATTTTGGGAGCTGCCCCCCTGATCGCTTCACGCACCTTCAGGCTACCCCTCATTCTTTATTTTTATTTTTAGAGTTTTATTTTCATTTGCCCAGGCTGGAGTATAGTGGTGTAGCCATGGCTCACTGTAACCCCAAACTCCTGTGTTTAAGCAGTCTTCCCACCTCAGCCTCACCAGTTGTTGGGGCTACAGGTGTGAACTACCACAACCCCCCTGTTATCCTTAACTTTTGTTTCTTTTTAAGCACATGCCATTTCAGTACTTCTGGTAGGTGAAAGTCTATATGAAGGTTGTTGGGTCAAAGGTTGAAAGATGGAGGAAACTCAGGAGATAGTGTGGTCCAAATTTCCCCCCTGACCACAATTTGTTACAAATCTTTGGGGTGGAAATGTTGTAGTCTCAGAACTCTTTGCTATGTCAATTGCAACAAAAGCTAAGATAGACAGATGGAATCTTATCAAACTGAAAAAGGTTTTCTATAGCAAAAGAAAACCTAAAGAGTGTAGAGAAACAACTCATGGGAAAAGGGGAAAAAATATGTGCAAGCTATACATCTGACAAAGACCTGACATCCAAGATCTCTGGGAGCTCAAATAACTGAAAGAAAAAAAAAAAACCCAAACAAATCATTGTCCCTTTAAAGTTGGCAAAGGACTTGAGCAGACACTTCACAAAGGGTGACATGCAGACAGCCAACACACAAAAATGCTCAGCCTCACCAATCATCAGAGAAATGCAAATAAAAACTACAATGAGATACAACCTAACAGAAGTAAGATTGGGAATCATTAAGAAGTCAAAAAAAAAAAAAAAAAAAAAAAAGGTGCTGGCGTGACTGCCGATAAAAGGGGATATTTTTACACTATTAGTAGACATGTAAGCTAATTCAGCTTCTATGGAAAGCAGTGTGGTGATTTCTCAAAGAACTAAAAATTGAGCTTTCATATGATCCAGCAATCCCTCTTCTGGGAATATACCAAGAGGGATGTAAATCACTCTCCCAAAAAGACAGCTGCACACACATGTTTATTGAAGCACTATTCACAATAGCAAAAACATGGAACCAATTCAGATGCCCATTAAAAGTGGACTGGATAAGGAAAATGTGGTATATTGACACCATGGAATACTATACAGCCACAAAGAAGATCAAAGTCATTGCCTTTGCAGTGACTTGGATGCAGCTCGAGACCATCATTCTGAGTAAAATATCACAGAAATAAAGAATTAAATACCACATGTTCTCACTTATAAGTGAACCCTGAACAGTAGTCACACTAGGACAAGGGTGGGATTGGCAGATGCTGAACACTGTTAGGGTATGAAGGGGACATGTGATAACACAATGGGTACCTGATCCCATATCAGGGGGAGAGAGAGCTATCTAGAAGCCAAAATTCACCTGCTTGCAACCTACTTAGGTAGTAAATCCCCAATTGTACCCCTCAGATCTAAAAATTTTTATTAATAAAAATAATAATAATAATAATAATGAACTATGAAATGAATA
This sequence comes from Cephalopachus bancanus, assembly GCA_027257055.1. Classification (NCBI taxonomy): domain Eukaryota; kingdom Metazoa; phylum Chordata; class Mammalia; order Primates; family Tarsiidae; genus Cephalopachus; species Cephalopachus bancanus. Next base: position 37,503 of record JAPVLO010002032.1, read on the forward strand.
TTGCTTTGAAATGAATATTTCATCCTATTTTTTGACTGGTGGTGAGGAGTGATTTATTCAGCAACACCACCAACTATAGCAACAAGTGTTTATAATGGGCCTTGTAAATCAGTTCTTGGCCAGCCAACAAACAGCAATTGAGTATTTGGTGTGAGCTATAAGAAGTAGAAACCATTAGCTTAGGGTAATTGTGTGTGAGTAGCAAAAATTATCCTGTTGGCCATCATTTCCCAGAGTAAGGCTACTTCTCCTTCAGGTCCATTCTCTTCTTGTCTGGATCTTGCTGACTTGGTCTGGGATGAGTCCAAGTTTTCTTTAGGGTCATCCCAATGCCATCACTCTGAGTTATTACAATGCAGGGACCAGAGCATTAGGCTGACCTGGAGAGTACCTTTTCTCAAGACCTCTTCTGCCATGAATTTACTTGGTGACCTGGGTCAAGGAACTTAGATTATCTGAGCTTTATTTTCTTTACTTGTAGAATACTCATAAAATATCTGTCCTGCCTGCTCATGAGTGAGTAGTTGAATTATAGCTGCTACACAATTGGGATGCATCATCCTTCTGACTGTCCTGCTCATCTCCATCCCCCGTTCCCAAATCAGATGGTGCTATTCCAGACCATTATACATCTCAGTGGATGATTTTTATTATGCACCTTTGCTACAGCCCGTTGTGTTCTTGTCTTTTCTCATATTTACTGGTCATTTATATTTCTCATTTTTATACAAAAATGTATGTGAATTACTTAGAGCAATGTCTGACACATGATTCATACTGTGTGAAAAAGTATTATTTTTATTCCTCTTTTAAATTTCTGGCCTTGGGATTACACTTATCATTATAGTTAGTTTTGTGTCCAAAGGCCCAGTTTTCTCTAGTGCTCTTTCTGTTAACTGATATGACTCTTCTACTTGGTTCTTCCTGGTGTCTCTTATTTCCTAGCAGCCTACCCTTGTTGCTCAGGTTTGAAGTGGTAGATCACAAAAGGTGTTCCCAGCAGTGTGGCCTCCTACCTCTCACCTTAGTTGTTCTAATTCACCAGGCTGCATGATCTGAAAGGGAAGCTGGGATCCTCTGCACTCCTCAACTTTGACAACAGCTGGCAACCTATTGGACTTCCCCTCTCACCCTGTGCTGCCAAGGTCCTTCTAACTCCCAAGTAGAAAATGGCCCATTCCTTGTCAACGAGCTCCAGTTTCTAACCGCTGTGAGGGTTCTTAGCCCAAAGAGGCTCGCTGGCATGGATACAGGTGTCCACCTGGCTATCGTGTATGCTCTTTCAGTCCTTCCACCTGCTCTTCCATCTCAGAGAAGAGGTGGGAGACACCTGCCACTCTGCATACCTTCTCTAAAGGGCAGTCATTGTTATGCCTGCTCCTTATTTTATTAATTCTGCACACAATTTTGTATTTTCTGGAAATCCCTTCCTTCATTTTTGTGACTTGGGTTAACTATTGCACTAACTATTGCACTGTCTCCTCTGAGAAGTATAGCATGAGTGAAAATTAAATTAATTGTTTATTTGATTCAGAATTTGAGGGCAAAGTAAGAATTTCCAGTTTTGTTTCCTTCAGCTGGAAGATGACATTTTGGTAAGTCAAGAATTAATCATAAGCTGTGGTTGTGTGTGCGTGTGTGTGTGTGCACTTGCATTAGCTCATTAAAACTTTTTTAAACTTTATTTTGAAATAATTTTAGACTTATAAAAATGTTGTAAAAATGTTACAAAGAATTCCAGAATACCTGTCATCCAGATACCCTAATTATTAATGACTTTCATAACCACAACACAGTTAACAAACCAGGATATTAACATCAAAGCAATATTATCATCTATTTTACAAATCTCAAATTTTTCCAGTTGTCCCACTAATATGTATTTATTTCTGGCCCAAGTTCTAATCCAGAATCACACATTACATTTAGAAATTATATCACCCTTTATAGATATATCTAGTTTTATTTAATCTGGAACAGTTAAAGACTTGTGTTTTTAAAGGAACATTATTACTAGATGATGTCCAAATAGTTGAACACTAGTAAAACATCCCACATCTGTTTCCACCTTAGAGTATACTCTGGGACTGTTGTCACTGTCCTCCCTCCATCTATAATAATTAATTCCTGTCCACAATTAGACATTTATTTATTTCTCTCTATGTCTCCTCTTGATTGAGGTTCTCTGACAGATATTCTATCTTAGGTTTGTAAGTTTTCTTATAATGCATCTATTTATTTTGGACATTTTATCCTCTGCCCTGTCTACTCATGCCATCTGTTCTTCCTCATTCAGTTGACTGTATTTATCATCTATATTGTAGTTGTTGGCTTAAAGACATTCGAGGGCATGATGTTATCTTACTATACATTCGGAGGCATAGACCCCACCTATAAAAATCTTTTAAAAGTGATTTTGTTCACTTGAAGAATGAGTGAACTGGCTCTTCTGTCCATTTCTGCCACTTCCTCTTATACGCTAAATGCCAGAAAGTGGTAATATTTGTTAGTGATCAAACAAAAGATGGTGTTTAAAAACATATGTTGACAGAAAAACCTAGGGGCATTTTGAGGACTGGGAAGTCTGTGAATTGGGTTATTTGCTTTGTGGTGAAGTGTGAAACAAGATAAGCATTTTTGAAAAACTGTATTTGGTTTGTTAAATGAGGCCCAAGTGTGGTAAAGTCAGGAGAACTCACAATGCCAGGGTTACTGCATTCTTTTTAGTTGTGTTCCCACAAATCCTGCCCCATGACCATGGAAGAAAACTCCAGAATAAGTAAACACATCCTGAAACCAAAGGCATTTTCTGTTTTGGTTAATTGGAATATAGTGCAGATATGATTATACCTTCTAGTGGTTAAACCAAAGGCTGGGCAGAGGGAGTGTGGCCCCCAGCACCTCAGCCAATTGCTAATGCTGCTCCATCACACTGTGTGGTCTTGACCCAAAACCCAGAAGGACACAGTCCCCCCGACTTACTGCTTCTTTATTTTTAAAAGTAAGAAAAGAGAAGAAGATTCCTCAGGATAGAAATATGTCCTCTTGCAATTACTCATTGCTATTAGTTTGTTTTCACCATAAATGTAAACAGTGTATTACCTCAGCTAGACTAAGACAACTATCAAGCATTCTTGGTGTAATTTGGTGTGGACTTTTTGTTAGTTTATTTGCTTCTTTGCTGAGGAGTGATGTCTAGCACTGAAATATATTGGAGTACATCTTAGTTTTCTCTTCTGGGAACTACTTTGCTGGGATGAACATCATGTTTCTCCTACAGTAGTTGTTGGCTATGCCAGACATTTTTGAAATATATTGGAGTACATTTTAGTTTTCTCTTCTGGGAACTACTTTGCTGGGATGAACATCATGTTTCTCCTACAGTAGTTGTTGGCTATGCTAGACATTTGGATAGATAATAATATTCTGCTTTGGCAATTTCTTTTTCCTTCCTTCCTGCCTTCCTTCCTTCTTTCCTTCCTTCCTTCCTTCCTTCCTTCCTTCCTTCCTTCCTTCCTTCCCCTCCACCCCCTGTCCTCCCCTCTCCTCCCCTCTTTTCTCTCTTTTCTTTCCTTTCCTTCTCTTTCTCTCTCTCTCCTTTTTCTTTTATTATCTCTCTTCTTTCTCTCTCTCTCCTTTTGTCTTTTTCTTTTCTTTTTCTCTTTCTCTCCTTTCCTTCCCTTCCCCTCCCTCCCTTCCTCCCTCCTTTCTCTCTTCCTCCCTCCCTCTCTCTCTTCCCTTCCCCCTACTCCCTCTCTCTCTCTCTCTCTCCTTCCTTGCTCCTTCCCTACCCCACTTCCTCCCTCCCTCCTTACCTACACTTCTTTCCCTCTCTCCTTCCCTTCCCAGGGTCTCATTCTGCTGCCCTGGCTAGAGTGCAGTGGGGTGATCACAGGTCACCACAGCCTCAACTTCCTGGGCTTAGGCAATCCTTCTGCCTCACCCTCCCATGTAGCTGATACTACAGGGACACACCACCACTCACAGCTATTTTTTTTTTTACTTTTGTAGAGATGAGCTCTTATTATGTTGTCCAGGCTGGTCTGGCTTCTGAGCTCAGCAGTTATCCCATCTGTGCCTTTCAAAATACATGATTACAGGCATGAGCTACTGTGCCTGGCCTTCTTTCTCTACCTAGTTCATATGCACTTTGTCAAGCCAGGAAGATGTTGACCTACTGAGGGTAGGGATTGATTATACATTTTATGTCATTATTATTATTATCTACATGTGGTACTTAGTAGAGTGCTGTGAAACATAAGAAATACTTACTATTCATTTAATTACTTTTGAGAAAATAAGATGAATGATGTTCTGTAGCCTAGTCCTTTATTCTAGTTTATAATCAAGTTCATTTGTTGAATGTTTTAGGTTCTGGTCATTATTGGGCCACTATAAGTAGAAATCTATGAAGTAAAAAATCTTGACTTGTTTTTTACTATTACTATTACCCCAGCACCTAGAACATCTCCTGGGTAAGATCATTGAATTATTGATTCAAAGTCCATGCTCAATAAATATCTTCTTTTCAAGCCAAGCATTGTGGCACATGCCTATAGTTCCAGCTACTCTGGCTGAGGCAGAAGGATCACTTGAGCCCAGGAGATTGAGGCTGCAGTGAGCCATGATCGCTCCTGTGTATAGCCACTGCACTCCAACCTGGGCAATATAGCAAGACCCTTGATTGAACAAAAGAGAACCCAAGGGAATGTTTCTCTTTTTTGACACAGGATTTTAAATTACTGCATTTAAGCCGTGCTCGGTGGCTCAGCCTGTAATCCTGCGCCTTTGGGAGACTGAGGTGAGTGGATTGCCTGAGCCCGTGGGTTTGAGACCCACCTGGGCAGGTGAGACCTCATCGCTACAATAAAAAAAAAAAATCAGCTGGGCGTGGTAGCACATGCCTGTAATTCTGGCTACTCGGAAGGCTGAGGCGGAAGGATCGCTGGAGCCCAGCAGGTGGAGGCTGCGGTGGCCGGGAGCGGCCACTGCACTCCAGTCTGGGCGACAGAGTGAGACTCCGACTAAAAAATAAAAATAAATAAATAAATAAATAAATAAATTACTGCATTTATTTCCATACTGTTCAGTATTCCTTCATTTCTTAGTGATTGTTGGTATATGGCAGAAACCAGTGTGCTGTACCAGAGAAAATCTCAGACCAGAAGGTGTTTTAGGGTCAGGAATTAATTGAGAAGTTTGTAATACTGTCTCTAGTGCCAACAGTAAAATTAGGATAGATGTGTGTGTGTATATATATATATATACATGTGTATATATATGTGTATATATATGTGTATATATGTATATGTATATATGAATACATACATGCACTTGTATGTATATGTCATGTATATTTTAATTACTTGCCACCTGCTGCCTTTCCTTGGGTTTACAAAAAATGACACTTGTGCTCAGAATTCTGGTTCCTGTGGTTGTGCTGCCATGTTATGAAAGCAGGTGTGACACCAGCTTCCTTGAGGCCATGAAAAAGAGGCTATTAGTTGGTAGATAAGGTTGATCTTAGTTTTCCATTTTCTGAGGTGATTTCTTTATTTTAGACCTTTATATAGAATGTCAAATGTATGTACTGTAATAAAAAAAGGCATGTGTATATACGTGTATGCACACACACACACCTGCAATGATGATGTACAACAGAGAAGTTAGCAAAATTCAGTATAATTCTACAAATGGGTTCACTCTGTATGCAAGGGGATTCTTGTCACTGGCAGTAGTGAAAGGGCTAAATGCATGGACTTTGGAGTCATCCAGACTGACTTTGAATCCTGATTCTGCTGTGGAGCCTGGTACAATATATCTAATTTCTCTTAGTGTCCGTTTGCCCAACTATAAAATGGCAAGAGTAATTGTACTTCTGAGGTTATCAGAGATAACATGTTTCACATCCATTCAATAAAAATTAGCTGTTCAATTGGCAGCAGATTTCAGTGGCTTCTAGATTTTATATATCCATGCATATATATTACAGCATGATCTAGAGAGTAATAAAATTTATCTTGAATCTGTGCTGAATCATTGTAATTCAATCAAATAAAATTTATCTTGAATCTGTGCTAGTTTTAGTTGATTGAATTACAATGATTCAGAGAAAACCTAACTATGATATATTTTGTTTTCTTTTTTAGAGCAGAACTTGGGGATATAAAACAAGAAAGCACAAATAATAATTTAAAAGTCTTATGACTAAAAATTGAAGAGAAATATGGTTCAGAAATTGTCAGATCAATCTTGGTAATTTTGTGTTGCTATGGTAGCAGTACATTCAGCAAGCACAGAAACGTCCCACTGAAGCATTATAGTTTAATTTCCAAAGAGAGTTGATGTGGCACATAATTGGTGTGTACTGCCATCTAGTCTTTGTTGAAAAAAACTCAGTGACCAAGTGATGAATATGCTCCTCTCTCTAAACAGGCTCAGGACCCAAACCCTGTCATTCTCTCCAGTTCCAGAAAGTCTTCATTTTTTCCACAATCATCTCTTTAGCCCTAAAATTCACCGTAATGAGTATTGGCCTTCTACTGTTATGTGGTTAGAACCAGTGTTATCCCATATGAATAAGTTTTTGGAGGTTCAGTTCAATTTTACCCTGAGTACAGGCTATTTCATTGGTATCAATCAGTATATTTTCGCTTGGATTCAAGACTTTTCAGTAAAATGTTCTAAACTCCAACTATCTTGTAGTTGACTTTGTCTATGTATTCGTCAGAATCAAAAGAGAACTGGTGTAAGCAGAGGAAGTAGTCAAACAGGGCATGTTTGATGGGCAAAGAGGGAAGGAGGAAGCTGGAGTGTGAATTAATTCCACTGATTTGGCAAACCATGCTTCTCACTTTTTGATCTATGGATCAATATGGGGAGAGATGTAGTGGTAATGTCTGTAAATGCTAGGAGTGACACCCAAAGTGTGTGTGTAGGGGCATGCTAAGGAGAAAACTCTGTAGTATTTAGTAGTTTGTCAAAGGACTCTGACCTACTGCCAAAAAATGATATTTGTGGATCTGATCATTTCATGACAATAAATATTTGGAGAGGGGGGCTCTCTGTTCTGAATACCCATGAACATCGTGGCATATTGTGTTTCCTGGGCCCAACTGTGTGTTGAAGGGGATTTGGGGGAAACTTCCCTTCTAAGTACATTTATCTGCCTTTGCTTGCATTTTGAGCTTGCCTAGAGATAAAATACAATCTTGTTTCTTTCACTGTTGAGGTATAGAGATGATTTACCTTAAGGTATATGAATGTGAGAAAGAGCGTGATAAAGGAGTTTGGGAAATAATGTAGAGGAGACATGACAGGCAAAGAACTAGAGGCATATGGAAAGTGAACCTGCATGCATTGAGGGATGTCGTCAGTCTCGCTGTTGGTTTCCATATTGGAATATTTTCATTAGTGCATGTGCTTTTCTTTTGGTGACTGTTACCCTTAGCAATTGAACTCAGAATAGTGTTATGATTTTTAAAAACTTTTTGTGATATCTTTTAAAAGTTTTGCTTGCAAGAAAAAGAAGTAGAATTGATATTGAATCTTCTTTTTTCTGCACAACTGTATTTCTTTCAGTGTCTCTTTCCTGGTTCAAAAAATAAATCCTTAATGTGATTCTTTTTTGTTTGTGCAATTTTATTATGGTTATCAAAATGCCACTTGTCCCGCAGTGACACCCAACTTGAGTTATTGACCAGGAAAGTCAACCCCAAGGTTATCAGAAGGTTTGTAAATCTGCCTTTGTTTTAGTTTTATCTCATCTGAATTAGGATAGGAGCCTGTTTAGAATAGAAAAGACCCTCTTTCAAATGTGGACCACAGAGATAGTTACATGAGTTACATGAGAAAAAAATCAAACTATTCAGGAATGTGGAATGGGTCCTGTGGAAGGCTAGTGCATGTTAGGAGAACCCATTCTGCACACATACCAACTACTTCTCTAGTACATTTCTTGTCAAGCAGTTTCTAGGATGGTAGATCTTTGGGAAGTGGAAAAGGTTTTTTCCTTAAGTGGTCACTGTATTTGAGAGACCTTTGAGAAATACTGGAAATGTAAAGTGAAGAAAGGACCGGCACCAACATTTACTGCTCATTTGGGCACTGGCCCCTCTGTATCACTTGGAGTAGCAGAACGAGGACCAGATTGGGATTTGGGATGGAGTCTGTTCTAATCAGCTAGCTGTGAACTTTGGGAAATTTAGCTAACTTTCAGGATTTGATTACCCGACAGGTTTCAAGTGTGCCAATCTTTAGAATCTTATTGGTCTTTAAGGGTCCTCCCAGCTCTGAGATGTGAATCCAAGTCTTCTGACTAAACAACCAGTCTAGATCTGACCATGCAGAGTAGCTGAGGGTCCTGCTTCCAAGTCCCCATGCTGCTCTGAGTGTTTATTTAGAATGCTTTTTAACATCTACTGGATTGGAGGTGAGAAGAGCATGAGAGGAACACATGAGTTCAAGATATGGAGTGTGTATTAGTTTCCTAGAGTCACCGTAACAAATTACCACAAGGGATGGCTTGCAATAATAGGAATGCATTCTCTCAAGGTATTCGAGACCAGAAGTTCCAAATCAGGGGCTTGGCAACACCATACTTCCAGTGAAGACTCTGGGGAAGAATATTTCCATGCCTTATTCAGCCTCTGGTGACTTCAGGCATCCCTCGGCTTGTGGCTGCATCATTCCAGTCTCTGCTTCTGTCTTCACATGACCTCTCCTCTTTTGTCTCTAATAAGAGCACTTGCCATTAGATTTAGGACCCCCTACCAGGTAACCCAGGATCCCTGTCTCTACAAAATAAAAAAAAATAGTAAAATAAAATAAAATAAATTCAATGAAAA